>CM035174.1:42186494-42394308 GCA_020205615.1 Panax quinquefolius | reverse complement strand
ATGAGGAAGAAAGTGTAAGAAGGTGCTATGCGAAGCAAGAATTGATGAAGAAGGAATACTTGAGTCAACTCCGGACTTTGTGTTCCTAACGACCACGATTTAAAGTATAAAATCATGATGGAGGCGCACAACACACCGTTTGCAATCCATCATGGGAGTACCAAAATGTATCATGATATTCGTTATATATTTTGGTGGAGCAATATGAAGAGAGAGATAGCGTTGTTTATCTCAAGGTGTCTAACTTGTCAACGAGTTAAAGTGGAGCATCAAGTACCAAAAGGTCCATTGCAACCACTTGAAATTCCGTAATGGAAGTGGGAGCACATTACCATGGATTTATTCACGGCCTTCCTAAGGTTTCTCAAGGCATAGATGCGATTTGGGTCATTGTTGATAGATTGACCAAGTCTGCTCATTTCTTACCGACACGAGAAACTTATACACTTGAACGTCTTGCTCAGATGTACATAAACGAGATTGTAAGATCGCATGGTATGCCAAGATCCATAGTTTCGATCGAGACCCAAGATTCACTTCACAATTTTGGGTTAGTTTGCAAAAAGCTATGGGCACGGACTTACGATTTAGCTTCGGATATCATCCTCGACGGACGTCAATGGGAGAGGACTATTCAAACTCTTGAAGATCTATTAAGACTCGTGTCCTTGATTTCAAGGGAAGTTGGGACAAGTTCTTACCATCGGTGGAGTTTTCCTCTGACAACAGGTTATCAAGCAAGTATTGGCATGGCTCCATTCAAGCGTTGTATAAAGAAAGTGTCGTTCTCTAGTATCTTTGGGATGAGGTGGGTGAAGCAACGTTGTTGGGACCGGAGTTGGTACATATGACTACGAAAAAGATTCAAACGATCCGACAACGTATAAAAATCTCACAAGATCGACAAAAGAGTTATGTTGATCTTCATCGAAAGGACGTGGAATTCGATATAGGAGATCATGTGTTGTTGCGTGTTGCTCCATGGAAAGGAGTTACGAGATTAGAAAGAGAGGAAAACTTAATCCTCAATTCATCGGCCCATTTTTAATCCTCGATCGAGTAGGAACTATGGCCTATAGACTCGCTTTATCGCCAAGTATGTCTCGTGTTCATAACGTTTTTCACATATCCATGTTACGTAAATATGTGAAAGACCCGAACCACATTATTGAGTTAGAATCGGATGAAATAGCAGAAGATTTGACGTATGAAGAGGTTCCTGTTCAAATCTTGGATAAGAAGGAACATATTCCACGCTCCAAGGTTATACCTCAAGTCAAAGTTTTGTGGAGAAACCACGATGTTGAGGAAATGACTTGGGAGTTATAATCTGAAATGAAATCAAGGTATCCTTACCTCTTCGACATACTAGGTACGTACCCTAATTTCGAGGGCAAAATTTCATAAGAAGGGGAGGTTGTAAGACCCCAACTTTTATACATAAAGATGAATTTTCTATAAATATTATTTTTAAATATTATGGAGTAAATTTGATATAATTTTATAGTTGTGGGTAATATTTATAAATTTTGCAAAGTAAGCAACTTGTTATAAAATATTCGTTTGGTCGGGGAATATTCTTTTTGTCGGGGAATATTCGTACGACGGCACAATCATTGGTGGACCCCACAACGGAATTATTGTCATAGTTAGAAAACGACAAAATTATCTTTCTATAAAAATAACGGCGGAGGTGTTACCGTTAAAACTTTTGAACTACCCTGTAGTAAAAGTACAGTAATATGCGTGGTTGCGTTGTAGCACACGGTATTGATTATTGCTGCTTACGTGAGAAGTCACTCAGCTATACTCAATTATTGCTACAGTAATTGATGCATCATATCTCTTATATTATTGATTCAATTATTGTCACAGTATCATTTGTATAATATGTTATATTATTAAATCAATAATTGAGACGACAAGTTATAAATGATTAATAATTGTTGAAAGATTAAATATGTGTTGATTAAAAATAAAATGATTTGTGGTAATATTTATTCAATCCTTGATATATATAAAGAGTCTATTATGAGACGTTTGTGGTAAGTTTGGTTATTTTATGGGGGCCCATATGTCATCATCTAAGAGTCTCTTCGTCAATAGTAATTACCTTCGTCAATAGTAATTACCTTCATCAATAGTAATTACCTTCGTCAATAGTAACTACCTTTACCAGACGTCAAACCACTTGCCGTTTCATATTACAGGCGTCGAACCAATTGTCGTTTCACATTACAAAGGCCAAACCACTTGGTGTTTCACATTACAAAGCGCCAAACCACTTTTCTTTTCACATCACCAGTCATCAAGCCACTTGCCTTTTCACATTTCATGTTCTAAGCTAGAAATCTTCTATAAATAGAGGCCTAGTGCTTCATTATTTTTCACGAACTCATTCAAGCTATAGAGAGAGAAAGTATAGAGAGAATAAGAGAGAAAGAAGAAGAGTATTCTGTTACTACACTACTGCAGTATTCAATCTCCTACTAATGTAAGGGGTGTTATTCTTTCTTATTCATGAAGAGAACTGTTGTTATTCCATTGCTTATTATTCTGTTGGAATAAGTTGTATACTCGGTTTACCCTATACTTGGTGACATTCTTCTATTATTCTGTTGGAACATCCTGTCTGTGTGTTTTACACCGGACCTGGTTCCGTCTTTATTATTATTTTGTTGGAACATCCTGTCAGTGTGTTTTACACCGGACTGGTTCCGCTCTTTATTATTACATGTTGGAACATCCTGCCGGTGCAAAAATTTGCGACCGGTTCCGTTATTATTATTCATTGGAATAACTTTGTCTCGCGAAATACCGCATGCATGGTGATTTCTTTTGTTATTCCATTCTTTGTTATACTCAGTTGGTTAAAGTTTTGACTTCTATACTCCATGAAATAAGTAGAATATCCATGATATTTGCGCTTCATCCAGTATCTTTTCATGGAAATATTCTTCTGATCATTCTTGAATTTTACTCTACAAAGCAGTATCATGTTGACAATTTGGACATTATTAGTTCATGGAAATATTCTTATATCATGGTCATCATCCTCATGTTTATATTATGTTGAAAGTCATCTGTGGCCTGTAGTGCATAGATGGACTTGGTATGATTATAACCAGGGATTATTCGGTGTAATCATGACCGTAATGTTATAAATGATGTGGTAAAAGTTACCATTGGCCCGAAGTGCATTGATGGACAGTTGTTGGCATGATCATGACCATTAATGAATACACGAATGTCCTTGGCTGTAGTGCATGGATAATTTGTGGTCGTGATAATAAAGAATATCTTTGGCCGTAGTGCATGGGTGATTCGATGATGTGGATTATTTATTAAGCTGAGTCCCAGCGATAAAAGTCATGAAAAACCTTTTAAATCATAAAAGATAGTAGATTTTATTCTCTACTTGACTCTTTTAATGGATTGCTTGTTCAAGCGCAGCTTAAACTTGATGTTGTTATATTTTATCGGTTTAACATTTGTTGAAGGCTAACGATAATTTATTCGCATTATCGTAGTCATAATATTTCTTCTTGGGCTAGTTGAGCTCACCCTTTCTTTCACCGCTTCTCTTGAAATGAGAACATAGCGAGGAGTAGTCGGGAACCGGAGAGTGACGGTCCAGAGGATAGCATTAGTAGTCATCACTATTCTGTGAAATAGTGTGTTAATAATTGTAATGAGGACTCCTTTTGAGTTTGTATAATCTCTAGTAGACAATAATTGTATTCAAACTCACAGTTATGTTTTGTCGTATTGTACACGGCAGTTGTATTAGTAAGTTGTATTTGAATTTTGTACCATGTATCTGACGACCCAAGATGGGTGATGTATACCTAATTTTGGGGGCGTCACAGTAATTCTCCATAATCTCCATAATCTCTATATTATATATATATATATTTATATGTATGGATGAGTTTACGGCATGAGGTTTCAAACTCTGCGAATTCTAATTTTTTGTGAATTGGGGTTATGTAATCTTTTGATGGTAATTCGATATAGTTATGATTAGAGATTATGTTTAAACAACAATTGCATGCTAAATTCGTTTGACAGTTGGAAGAAAATTTCGACAGTATATGTTTCTGTATATTTTTTCATATGGCTCATGTAAGTATCAATTCTAGTGGCTAATTAGTATGTGAATTTTTAAATTGAACCTTGTATATGTTAGTTCATTAAGATACGAACATAACGTAATTTGAATGAGATGATTTGGCCAACTAATGAATTCACAGTGATGATTTTTAGAATGAATATCAAAAATTGAGTTTTTGTATGAAAACATGAAAATTGAGGAATTAAAATAGTTCTAGTTGTTGATAAATTGTGCTAATTGGTTGTAAATGTTAGCAAACATGTTTATGATACTGTTATATTTATCTTACGTGTTATTATCACTATTTGGTTGGTAAAATTCATGTTAGTTGGGTTAAGAAAAGTGTCAAGCTCATGCTCGCAAAAAATCGAAGTTCTCAGACGTCAATGTAGCGGCTTACAAATTTCTTAAGCGCTGGCGCTGCCGCATCCCCCATATAAAACCTGGCGGCAGTCGCTAGTAGTGCCCATTTCGAATTAATCAAGTCTCGCTAATTACGCAAACTTTGGTCGTTCTTTGTAGCTTAACTAAAGGTTATGGTAATGTGTTCAACATGTAACAACAAGGCTAATACAGAGTTGTGTTATATGTATTATGAATTCAAAGTTGCAAAAATGATTAGTAAATCAAAAATGCGTTATGTGATAACCTAGTTTATACAATGAACGTTAGTTAAGTGTTGTGATGATTAACACTTGGGAATTCTGAAATGTAAATGGTAGCTTAAGACTTGTGCTAAAATAACAAGTTTAGCTAGTAATACGTTTTATATTGAAAAGTGAATATTAGTATGTCTAATAGATGTTGTGGTTTTAATACTGTGTATAGGTGAACGTGAGTTTAATATTTTAGCTTACGTTCGAGGCAAGTTTTCTAACTCTACACTTTCGTTGAGTTAGTTCTACTTTTATATTGTCTAACTTCATGCTTTTGATTGAGCAAGCTTCTTATCTTAACTGTTATTGAATAAATCAATTATCCTAAAATTCATTCGAGCAAACACTAACTATAATGTTATTGGAAATTCTTATTGATTGATTCATTCTAACTTTTTTTACAGTTAAGCAAGTTTCTTAAGTTCTATTATTGTATAATGAACGTAGTTTTGAACTCTCGTCTCTATTATTGAACTGTTTTAATTCTTTGCATGAGTTAATACATTATTGGGCAAATTTTTAGTTTCCAGCTTGCTATCAGTTAAATGTACGTTCAAGAATTTCATTTCTAATGTTATAAGACTCGAACCTTAGCTTATTTTACTATTCAAGCAAACGTTAACCATTTTATTAAATTTATTGAATGCTTATGCTCTATAGTTATTTCAAGCATGAGTCTGATATGTAGAATCAATTCATTTATAATTCTCAAATGTTCTAAGTTACGTTGTTATTAAACAACTATTGTATTATCAAGCATTGTTGATTCAACTAGTTTCCTAGTTGATGATCATGATTAAACTTCAATTACCCTTGAAAGCTTATCCAAACCAAACTTTCTTTGGTGCGGACTTGTACTCTAAATACTGATATGAAAAACCCTATGTTTAGGTGTTTACGCTTAGCGTTGAAATAATTGTGCACAATACATTGTACGAAGGATTGATCCCCCTAAGTAGGTGGAGTCCTTATAGTCATATGACTGTTAAAGTTAAAGTTGAAAGATTACTTATAACCGTGGACATGGTTCGTGGTCATTTGACCCTCAGTAGTATATTTAAGAATGTTAATAGAACAAATCATTCAGTTCTATTGAGCCTATGAATTGGAAAATGTTGTAATGTTAGTAGAACATATCATTCAGTTCTATTGAGCCTATTCTTTGGCAAATGATGTAAAGATATTTATTCTTATTTCAAGAGAGCTTTATTTGCTCACTCTTACATATTTATACATTTATTGCAGCTATGGTTGAGAAGGTAGATAAACCTACAACTAGCAAAGGAAAGGGAAAAATGTACAAGTGATGAAGACTTGCAATTTTGCTTTATCATTATGATAATAGACTTTTAATAATGACGTGATGTAATAATTTAATTTCCGCACTTGAATGATTGTATTAAAGGTTAGAGAACCAGGGAGATAATGTTTTTATTAAAGTAATCCTGTATGGGCAGGTTTTATTATTCAATTATATTATGATTGGGTAGTTAGGTATGAATTTTTTGATTACGTGAACACCAAATCTTGAGGTAATGAAGTACCGAGATTTGGGGGTGTCACAAGTTGGTATCAAAGCTTTAGGTTATGAACCTTAGGTGGGGAAAAGCCTTAGGAAGTAAGTTTTGAAAACATAGTGGTGATTAACTCTTATCGAGTTTTAAGGAAGGAGTAATAAAACACTTATGTGCTTATGTGTTTATAACTTATGTGCTCGTGAGTGTCGAGTAGTAATGATTAATGATTAAAACTTAAAAATTTTGTTGTCAGGATGATTAATATCAGAGAATCCAGTCAGGCTAGGGAGGATAGACATCAGATGCCTATGAGGAGGAGCATCGTGACATTCAGGTTATTTGGGAACAACTACTGCCACGGGAGTCAGCCCCGTTGGTCACAGTGGTTGAAGATGAGGATGATGATGTGGAGACGGATAAGGAGGATCCCGTTGAGTTGCCACAGGATGATGAGGATGACGAGAACGAGGAGGAGGAGGCTCCACTAACCTCGGTAGCTGCTCATATGTACGATGAAGTATATGACCGTAACGTGGAACTTCAGGATACAGTCGAGGAGTTGCAAGAGATAGTAGCTGAACAACAGACTGCAATGACACAGAAAGATGATGAGATCCAGGATCGTGAGGAACGACTGACTAATGTCGAGGAGAAGCTAGAACAGACTGAAGGAGAGAAAGAATAACTGATCGAGGAGGTAGCGGAACTGTAAAATAAGCTGAAGGAAAAAGTTACTAAAAGGGCAAGAGTCGAAGACGAATACAAGGAAGTATTTCAACGAGCCGGGATAGCAGTGAAAGACGCACAGACAAAGAGAATGAAGATGGAAGAGATGAATAGAGTATTCAACATCGTGGTTAATCGAGCTCAAGATCGGGTCATGGGGTATCCGATTCAGTTTGAGACGCTGCCATCGTATGTATTAGATCGCAGAACAATGTTCCAGATTATGGAGGAAGAGCGTAGTAAGGCTAAGCAGTATCTTAGTAGAACATCGTAATTGTTATGCGATTAATAAATGTTAAATAAATTATAAATCTCAAGTGTTATCCCAATTGTAAATAGCAGTGATGCTATTGTTTTATATTTTCAAAGAGGTTATGAATAAATAAAAGTTGTTATTTTAATCAAAGTGTTACGTGATTATGTGGTTATTTCTTTTGTGGAGGCAAGTTAAGTATGTTAGGAATAAGCATATGAATGTTATTCCTATTTATATAAGATTTGATTATGATATATATATATATATGAATGAATATGCAAGTATGATTGCATTAAGAAAAGCTGTAAAGTCATTTGGTAGATAATAGAAACATGTGTACAAGGACTTAGAATGAATTGATCAAGTATGTTAGGTTGATAGCTTTGTAAAGTTCTTAAAAGGAAACGGTGTACAAGGACTATAAATGTAGAAAGATCAAGCATGTTAGGTTGATCTTATGATGTAATAGATAGGCTTGTTCGATGGTCGAGCACTGCACCAAAAATTGTAGTTTGCCAGGAGAGTCAAGGAAAACTCGAGAGCTATCTAGGCAGAATCGTAGTCTGCAAGATAGTTGATCTCGGAGTTCGTAGACTGCCAGAAGAGATGAGGAAGGATTGTAGTGTGTCGAGGAGAACTTCCTTAGGGCCGTAGTCCGCTGAGGAAGTCATGTTCAGAATCGTAGAGACAGCCTGCCTACGAGCCGACCGAACATCTGCCGAAGCCAAGTCAGAAACGTAGACTACACTTGGAGTCACAGAGTCTACTAATGCCGAAGCCAAGTCAAGGATCGTAGACTACACTCTGAGTCGTAGAGTCTATTGATTACATGCAGAGATCGTAGTCGAGCAACATCAGATGAAGACAACAAGCTCAAGATAGAAATCGTAGAGTGTCAAGATCTGATCTCGAAGTCGTAGTGTCTGCACAGCCAAAGCTGAATCGTAGAGTACAGAACTAAGACCTCAACCGTTGTGCTCACAATGCCAAGGCAGAATCGTAGAGCAAATACGATTCTCAACAAATGAGCACTCCCAGAATATCCAAAGGAATGAAGCATCTGGTTGGCACTGCAAAGATACATCCCATCATAAAGGAAACCAGAGAGCACTCAACGAATGGCATGCAAGCTAATAGAAGATCTAAGCACCAACCCAATCAGCATCATGATCGAGTTGTGAAGCCATTCAGGATGAAGTCTTCCACAAGGAGATCAGAAGAAGACTTCAGTAACTGACTAAGGAAAGTTAGCAAGTGCAGTAGCTGTCAAATAGACAGAAGATGATGATCTTGGAAGCTACCGGGATCGTAGTGTTTGCCAAACAAAGAAAGAACTGATGAAGTGCATACAGAAACACTGGACAACTTCTGAAGAATAAGGCTAAAGTGATTAAGCATTGGGTCAGCCCATTGATGATAAGTGAACTGGAGATCACAAGGAGAAAGCGAGCTGGACACGCCATAAATCTGAAGTGTCTTGCTATTCAGAAGGGGCCAGAACAAAGAAGTCAAGTTATCAGTCTCTGAGAGCTGTTGGGGCAAATAGAAGTGTTGAAGCACTGCACAAAATAAGGAAGATGTGTTCTATATTGAAGATCCAATTATCACTCTTCACGATCGTAGTGTTGTATCTACTAGTCAACAAGACATTACGATCAGGTCCATGAAGATTGAAGCATTGACAACGGTTCAATCTGAAGGTTGATATTTGTACTAAAGCTTATTAAGAGCATCGATGCAAAAGGACAACCTCTGATCGAGAAATCAGAAGGAGGAAATAAAGTCTTCCACCTACCCAAGACATTAAAGTGACATCTCTGATAGGGTAGGTGAAACAGTAGACTACAGTGTCAAAAAAGAAAGACATGCCACATCTGCAGTCTACACCAAATAACTCGAGATCTGTGAAGCATTTCAAAGAGCTTCTAACGGCTACTTCTCAACGGGAAGATTGGGAAGGAGTATAAATAAGCCAGAGCTTCAACGATCAAGAGTTGCTGATGATTGCGATTTTGTAAAATCGTTGAGTTGGTAAAAATGTTATCGTTGACTCTATGAGTTCCACCTGAGCTCAAAAAGAACAAGTCTCAGTGACAGTGAGACTACGAAGGTGGAAGTGAAGCAACTTTGAAGGTGAACTTTTTCAGATCAAAGCTTCACTCAACAAAGATAAAAATGCCCACTGAATTGGCATCTAAGCTAAGAGCCGAGAAGGACAAAAAGATAGCATTCAGAAGAGTGGCAAATCACAAGGCAGATCCTAAGAGCCACTTTACGAATCACCATGAACCCAAAACTGAAGCAGAGCAAGTGCAGAATCATGTCTGTCAACATGCTGAGAAGGGTTCAAGAAATTGTGATGGTGCACAGCTGACAATATACAAAGATGAGCAGAACGGAAGAAGATCAGCTGCACCAAAGATGATGTGGTCCAGTCTCAAAGCAGAATGCAAAGAGGACCACACCAAGCTGCTAAGTACAAAAGATGGTCAAGCTTAAAGACATCTTAGTAGCTCAGCACCAACAACAACAACTACAACAACAAGAAGCCAGGGCCTGAGGGGTCCTTGTCCGAAGGGACTAAATGAAGTTCCAAGCCTGCTGGGCTTGAAGAGTTCCTAGGGAACTAGAGAAGTTCCAAGGCTACTGGACTTGAAGAGTTCTTAGTGAACTAGAGTCCCAAGGCTGCTGGCCTTGAAGGAATCTTAGTGATTCAGGGTGCTGCCCTTCCTTAGTGGAAATCTTGCTAATTGAAAGTAGAAGAGTGGATTAAGAGCTCTAGTCTCTGAACCACTTAAAACCCCTTGTGTCATTTATATTATGTCATTTACATTATGTCTATTAATTGCTATAACTGCTATGTATGTTATAACTACTTACAACTGAACTAACTCTACGAATAATGTATGTATGATTATGAATATATCAATGAAGGGGATCTTTTACTTATTCCGCTGTGCTTGAAAAGATTCTTATGTTTGTCATATGCTAATTTAATAACAATATAAAATAAAAGAGAAAAGTTTTTGAAATTAAAAAGGATCTATTCAACCCCCCATTCTAGATCTATTATGCCTACTTGGAACTAACAATTGGTATCAAAGCAGGTTCTCATGCTATATTCAAAAGCTAATCGCTTTGAGTCTGATCCAAGGCACAAACATGGTTCTAAACTTAGTTTAGTAGTAATTAACTTGTTATATGTAGATGAGCTCACACGTTGGAAATACTGTGTATAGGTTAAATGTGTATATACACCTGAAGTTGCTCAGATTGGTCCATGTTCTAGATCGTTACATCAACAAGACCAATCATTGCCTGCAGTCAATCTTGTAGTCTGAAGACTAGACGAGAAAGCTCAAGAGACATCAATGACAAAGAGTCAAGCTTCCACCAGCCTGAAAGATGAAAAGGCCATACATGCTAAGAAATGCTTATCAAGAGAAGAAAGAAGATCTTCTCAATCATGTGTCTGGCCAACCAGCAGCTAGGTACAAACTTTGTGAACTAAAGGATGTCAAAGAACTAAAGATACTGAGATTCTCTTAGTCTGCATCTTCAAGACCACGACTGATTGATTAAAGGCCAACTAGAGCAACAAGCTATCAGGAGAAAATGTGAAGTTATGCATATCAATGCCTAAACTCAGTATATTAAAGATAAATGACTGTTAAGAAACTAATAGTATAAAGGTACGATTCCTCATTAATGTAAATACGTACATCACGTTGCACCTCCTTATGAACTACAATAGTATTCTTTCAAGGAGTCATAATCTACCTAAAAAGGTGAAGAGAGAAAGTACACCGAGTTGGAAACTCAAATGCCTATGAACTTTATTTTCATCCAAGTTTTAAGTTGAAGATGACATCTTGAAAGAAATATAAAATAGGTCATAAGCATATCAAAGGTTAAATCAATTTGATGTGGAGTAATCTTTGCTGATGGGTTAGTATGTATATACAAGCCTATGTTCTAAGTGTTTGACAACACACAGAGTATGATCAGTTCTACAAGAGTATTTTGATGATGTGTAGAAACTGATCACCTCCATGAATCAATGAGATACTCATAAATCGTAGAGTTGATTCTCACTCTGTGAACACTTAAACATTGTGAACATAACCCAGCAAATGATAAAACCATCAAAGATAAAGAGTGTGTTATTAAATGTCAAATCTTACACACACTAACCTTCATGCATATCAAAATGTATTATCTAAAACTAGTTTTATGCATGGATATGACTGTTGGTGATAAATGTGATGATTATCCAAATATAAGAGGAACATGGGTTTAGAAAACTAACCTAGCAGGACCCACTTAATTGTGGGTACCAAAAATAGAAATATGTCTAACCTGCAGGTACCTGGTCTATCCGGCCACACTAAGGAATGCTTAAGTAGAAGACTTCAGTCAAGAAGACTAAACAATCAGAAGGCTAAGGATTGTTCAGAAATGATTCTGATAAAACTCCTTTATGTCCAAGCCTGTCCTTGAAGACCCACTGAGCTAACCTGAATGAAGCACATATAGCTGCTAATATGTATATGGAAGCAGGCCATTCAACCAAAGATGAAAAGGGTCCTATATGCTCAAATCAAGCAAAGCATTCTATATGAAAAGAATCCTTAAGGGAGCTCACAACAAAAGATCATCGAGCGTCAGTCAAGAGGAATTCATTATGGGAACAGAACTTCACAAACACAAGACTGTCAAAGAAGACTACGTTCGTAATGTTGTCAAATGATTGTAGAGTGATCAGTCCTGAAAATATCCATGCGTACGGTACAAGGAGATCTAAGTGATAATGATGATTCCAGTCAGAAGGAGATATGAAGGCTGTCTTCAAATGAGCCTAAAGAAAAGGGAATCACGTCTAACTGAGAAGACAATATCAACTATGGGGGAGCAGTGATCTGGTTAGGAACAACAATACTGAGATACACTATGAAGCAGTGTACCAGCTAAAAAGTCCCAAAACTTTGTGGTTGATGAACCAAATGAAGATCCATAGTTAGTAGGAATGTCTCAAAATGTACTACTGATAACCTATTAGCCGCCCAACCCAACATCGTGGAGTGCTTGCGAACAAACATCTGATCGTAGTGTAAAAGCAGGAGGACACTACGATTACAGCAAGTGCAATTGTTTAAAGTTGGTAGAGGACCTCCCTACCTGAAAAGGTCAAATGAGATATCAGTGCAAATCACTTCTAAAGTATCTCATCTGGAAAGCGCCTCAGGGACAAACCTGACCCTTAGCTCACTCTAAGAGGTTGGCCCTTCTTGAGCTACCTTGACCCATAAGGAATGCTTAGTAAATTTCATCTCAAGGACCAAGTTAGTCAACGATCGTAGAGTCGAGGTTGAAGAGAACTCCACGATCGTAGTGCAACCTCAGCGATCGTAGAAGCAGACTCGACGATCACAGTCCTACCAGAGAATACTCTAGCTCATAAGGAGCTCGAAAGGACTGGACAATTGCTCAACCATTCAGATTATGAGGAGATAAGTTTAGATATATCAGTGGTCAAGCTATGCAGTTTTAAAATGAGGATTAATATCAAAACTACCCTCTGCAATATCTCACAATAGTTGATCGTTGAGTCAACAAAGGAAAACGTAGAGTCCATAGCTGCTCTACCATGCTACTCTACGAACCAAAAAGGTCAACGGTCAATCCACGTCAATTAAACGTCTACTCTCTTAAAGGAAATATCTAACTGAAAAGTTATGGGGAGTTACAGCTCATTACTTGACATCGTGCAACCAATGTTGATTGACACATCACTGATTATGCAGAGTTAGAAGGAAATGTCATTAAGATAAATTCAAAATCTGTAAACAGTTATCAGAAACCATCGAACCTTTCTCCCTCCTATTTTCAAACCCTAGAATTCTCATCGAAGCCAAAATCTATTAATCCTTCAGAGCCTTGCCCAAATCACAATTAGCCAGCCCTCATATAATCCTCTGAATTATATACCCATATTCCTCAAACTATTCAAATGGAAGATTGGCGAGTTATCACTGCATTCAGCTCAGAACCAAGTCGTTTGAGAAATTCGAAAAGAAGTTCAGAGACATTCTCGAACTTGTAAAGAAAGCTGGATTCTCAGAATGTCTTGAGGCAAGCACTCGAGTATATGTTGACCTGGTTAAAGAGTTCTACTCAAATGCTTCCATAAATTACGGAACCCTTTCTACCAAGGTCAAAGGTCTGTCTCTAAAGCTGAAATCTTCTGACCTCAATCAATGCTAAGGTTTTCCTGACCAAGCACTGAAGAGCCTTGACAATATTGATACGGAAAAAGCAAAGGAGATCATAGGGTACCAAAGAAACCCTAGTCTGAAGGACATGAAGAAGAAGGAGTTTCAAGAGGAGTTTGAGTTCCTTGCAGAGATAGTGGGCAAATGTATATTGTGTAAGGATACTACTTATGATACTGTGCTTGATCAGTAGTTGAGGATTATGTATACAATAGTTCTGAAGAAGCGAGTCAACTTTGGAACTATATTATTCGATCAGATCTCCAAATGGGTTGAAAAGGCTGAGCTAAAGAAGTCTACAGAAAAACCTCTGATAAAGGTGTTTCATGGAAGACTGCTGAGCATTGTAATGAAGAAGAAACTGAGAGGCATGATCAAGGATGATGAAGGAGAGCCTCTGAATGTTCACAAAGTGATGTCTCCACAACTATTTGTGAATTGAAAGAAAAACCCCAAGGAGAATAAAAGGCTGAAAACTGGGAGCAGTAACAAGGCCTCTACAAAGAAGAGGAAGGCAAAAGAAGTAGAAAGCACTGAGTCTGATGACTCTGCACAAGCAGCAACCACACCAGCCAAGAAGAAATCCAGAGGTGTGAAGAAAACCAAGGCCCCACCAAAAAGTCTCTCCACCAAAGACAAGGATAAAGAAGAAAAAGTCCTGACTACTGAAACCACAAAGCGAAGAAGCAACAGGTTGCTTTAAGAGCCATTACGAAAGAAAGCTAAGGTGGTAAACAAACCATCCTCAAGTTCCCAAGATAGTACATTTGATGGAGAGGAGATCGCAGAGTCAGAAGAAGCAAAGGGAACCGATGATCTCAAGAATGAGTCCCCTCAGACAAAATCCAGCAGTAAAGGTGAGGCTGGATTAATGAATAAAAATGCAGCACCTGTTGACAAAGAAGAATGCTCAAGTCATGTGGCTAATCCTCAGAGCATTCACTCTGCTAATGAAGAAGAGATTCAAGATGACCAAACTTCATCTCCAACTGCAAGTGATCCAACAAGTCCAAATGATGGGTCAATTGATGATGTTGCTAAAGAAGAAGAACATGCCCCTTCCAATCCTGAAAGCTCTCATGACGGCTCAAAAGGTGATGAGTCCAAAGAAGAAGGGTCTGCCCCTATCAGTGCTAAACCTCAAGGAAGTTCGTTTGATGATCTAAAGGCTTCAGAGTCTGAAGAAGAAGAAGAGTCTGAAACTCCTGTAGCTAAACTTCTAACAAGAAGGAAGAGCTACAGACTGCAAGCTAAATTTGCCTCTAACAGGAGAAGCGATCACTCCAATGCTATCATTGAGCTAAGTGATGATGAGTTTGTATCAAAGGATGAAAGTGCTGAAGATGGAACCAGTGGTGAAGAAGATGAATTAGAGGAATATTTTGCTAAAGAAAGTTCTGGAAATGAAATACAGCAAGAAGGATTCACTGTTGAAAATGATCAAGATGGCTCAGGCTCCGAAAGAGAAGAAATGGAGAATGATTCCAATTCTGAAAATCAGGAATCAGAGGAACCAGAATTCTATCATGTCCTCTCTCCAACAAAATTCACCAAGAGAATAGTGGTAGAAGTCTCGAATGAACCACCAGAAACACCACCAGAAAGATGGGTGAACTATGGAGATGAACAGCTCAGAGTAGTAAGGATGACTACATTTGATATAGTTAAAAACTGGAACAACATGGAACTAGACAGCATGACCATTCTCTATAATCCTGATGACCTGCTAATGAGATGGTTCTTCCAATGGATGCCATGGCTAAAGGCCCATACTGAAAGAGATGCAAGCTACTTCAGTTGGTGCTACTCTCATTTTCCAAGCATGGAGCATGTGGCTCAGAACTTCCCAAGGGTAAAGAGTTTTGCTACAAAGATGATCACAAACAAGCCCCACATCAATGTCTATCGTCATGCTAGAAATCACTATATTCCCCACGATCGTATAGTGGATTCCCAAGGGAAAAGGATCATGGCCAAGGAGATGATCGTAGAGTCTGTTCACTCTACTACTGATAGTGTTCAAGTTCAAAACTAGAAGTCTCCATCTGCTCAAGCGCTACTGACAGACATTCCTTTATCCTCAACCAGCGATTAGAACTCAATGATTCTTCAGATTCTCAACACCTTTAAAAATCTATCCAAGGATGCAGATCGTAGAGTTCAATCTAATGCTTGACAGGAGACTGCTCAACCAGATGATCAAGTATCTGTGGAGAAGGAGCTGATGAAAAATTCTGATGAACTGATTGAAAAAATATCTCTATTCATGGAAGAGTCACAGAAGCCGACAGCAGCAGGAGATAATTCATTCTAGAATAGACTTCAATCTACTATAGCTGATGTATCTCTCAAACTCAAAGAGAGAGAGAGATAACATCTATTTGAAGGTCATAAGTGATCAGAAGGCAGATGCACCACAAACGAAGAAGGCTAGTGAAGAGCAGATCCAAGTCCTCTCTGACAAGATTGACAATATGAAGCAGTCTTTCTCAGTGCAACTTAATCTAGGCCAACAGGAACTCAAGTTTGAAGTTGCCAATTCTTCCTACCTGATGGAGCAGCTTATGTCCAACATGGAGCAGCTCTCCCAAATGATTAATGACAAAAAGGGGGATATAAAGAGGCATAGAAAGAGGGGGAGCAAGAGGCACTCAAAGAAGAGCAGAAGGAAAGGAGAGAAGAAGAAGTCAAACAAGAAGACAGCATAAAAAGAGGCAAAGTCATCTTCTGAGGGGGAGCCGAAGAATGATGAACCTAAGTATGCCAAAGTTGAGGGGGAGCCAGAAGGGAAAGAGAAGCATACATATGAGGGGGAGCAAAGAAAAGCAGAAAAGTCATCATCCCAAGGGGAGTAGGAGCTAGAAGGCTAAACAGATGAATAGCTGATCAACAGAATCCTGGAAACATACAAGGAGCCAAAAGAGGTACATCTCTAACTAGTTAGGTATGTTCTGGATCCAGGATGTAAAATGACAGTGTATTAAATTCCACATCATTATAAATGACATTCATGATTATCTATTTTAGAAATACAACTGCTCATTGTATATAAGATTCATTCATAACATGCATATGCAATTATTGTTTTTGTCATAATCAAATAGGGGGAGATTGTCAGAAATAAGCATGTGAATGTTATTCCTATTTATATAAGATTTGATTATGATATATATATGAATGAATATACAAGTATGCTTGCATTAAGAAAAGCTATAAAGTCCTTTGATAGATAATAGAAACATGTGTACAAGGACTTAGAATGAATTGATCAAGTATGTTAGGTTGATCCTACATAAGCAAAACAGCTTTGTAAAGTCCTTAAAAGGAAACGGTGTACAAGGACTATAAACGTAGAAAGATCAAGCATGTTAGGTTGATCTTATGATGTAATAGATAGGATTGTCTGATCGTCGAGCACTGCACCAGAAATAGTAGTCTGCCAGGAGAGTCAAGGAAAACTCGAGAGCTATCTAGGCAGAATTGTAGTCTACAAGATAGTAGATCTCGGAGTTCGTAGACTTCCAGAAGAGACGAGGAAGGATCATAGTGTGTCGAGGAGAACTTCCTCAGGGCCATAGTCCGTTGAGGAAGTCATGTTCAGAATCGTAGAGACAGCCTGCCTACGAGCTGACCGAACATCTGCCGAAGCCAAGTCAGAAACGTAGACTACACTCGGAGTCGTAGAGTCTACTGTTGCTAAAGCCAAGTCAAGGATCATAGACTACACTCTGAGTCGTAGAATCTATTGATTACATGCAGAGATCGTAGTCGAGCATGATCAGATGAAGACAACAAGCTCAAGGTAGAAATCATAGAGTGTCAAGATCTGATCTTGGAGTCGTAGTGTCTGCACAACCAAAGCTGAATCGTAGAGTGCAGAACTAAGACCTCAACCATTGTGCTCACAATGCCATGGCAGAATCGTAGAGCAAATACGATTCTCAAAAAATGAGCACTCCCAGAATATCCAAAGGAATGATGCCTCTGGTTGGCACTGCAAAGATACATCCCATCATAAAGGAAACCATAGAGCACTCAACGAATGGCATGCAAGCTAACAGAAGATCTAAACACCAACCCAATCAGCATCCAGATTGAGTTGTGAAGTTATTCAGGATGAAGTCTTCCACAAGGAGATCAGAAGAAGACTTCAGTAGCTGACTAAGGAAAGTGAGCAAGTGCAGTAGTTGTCAAATAGACATAAGACGATGATCTTGGAAGCAACCAGGATCATAGTGTCTACTAAATAAAGAAAGAACTGATGAAGTGCATACAGAAACACTGGACAACTTCTGAAGAACAAGGCTAAAGTGATTAAGCATTGGGTCAGCCCATTGATGATAAGTGAACTGGAGATCACAAGGAGAAAGCGAGTTGGACATGCCATAAATCTAAAGTGTCTTGCTATTCAGAAGGGGCCAAAACAAAGAAGTCAAGTCATTAGTCTCTGAGAGCTGTTGGGGCAAACAGAAGTATTGAAGCACTGCATAAAAGAAGGAAGATGTATTCTACATTGAAGATCCAATCAACACTCTTCAAGATTGTAGTGTTGTATTTACCAGTCAACAAGACACTACGATCAGGTCTATGAAGACATACATCAGAATCATAGAGTACGAATGGCTGAAGATTGAAGCATTGACAACAGTTCAATCTGAAGGTTGATATTTGTACAAAAGCTTATTGAGAGCATTGATGCAAAATGACAACCTCTGATCGAGAAATCAGAAGGAGGAAATAAAGTCTTCGACCTACCCAAGACATTAAAATGACATTTCGAACGGGGTAGGTGAAACAGTAGACTACAGTGTCAGAAAAGTAAGACATGTCATATCTGCAGTCTACACCAAATAACTCGAGATCTGTGAAGCATTTCAAAGAGCTTCTAACGGCTACTTCTCAACAGGAAGATTGGGAAGGAGTATAAATAAGCCAGAGTTTCAATGATCAAGAGTTGCTGATGATTGCAATTTTGTAGAATCGTTGAGTTGGTAAAAATGCTATCATTGACTCTACGAGTTCTACTTGAGCTCAAATAGAACAAGTCTCAGTGACAGTGAGACTACGAAGGTGGAAGTGAAGCAACTTTGAAGATGGACTTGAACAGATCAAAGCTTCACTCAACAAAGATAAAAATGTCCACTGAATTGGCATATAAGCTAAGAGCCGAGAAGGATAAGAAGATAGCATTCAGATGAGTGGCAAAGCACAAGACAGATCCTAAGAGCCACTCTACGAATCACCATGAACCCAAAGCTGAAGCAGAGCAAGTGCAAAATTATGTCTGTCAATATGTTAAGAAGGGTTCAGGAAATGGTGATGGTGCACAATGACAATATATCAAAAGATGAGCGAATGGAAGAAGATCAACAGACACGAAGATGATGTGGTCCAGATCTCAAAGCGAGTAATGCAAAGAGGACCACACCAAGTCGCTAAGTACAAAAGATGGTCAAGCTTAAAGACATCTTAGCAAACAAAGACCAACAACAACAACTACAACAACAAGAAGCCAAGGCACGAGGGGTCCTGTCCAAGGGACTAAATGAAGTTCCAAGCTCTTTGGGCTTGAAGAGTTCCTAGGAACTAGAGAATTTCCAAGGTCACGGCCTTGAAGAGTTCTTAGTGAACTGGAGTCCCAAGGCTGCTGGCCTTGAATGAATCTTAGTGATTCAGGGTGCTGCCCTTCCTTAGTGGAAATCTTGATAATTGAAAGCAGAAGAGTGGATTAGGAGATTGAGTCTCTGAACCACTTAAAACCCCTTGTGTCATTTATATTATGTCATTTACATTAGGTCTATTAACTGCTATAACTGCTATGTATGTTCTAACTGCTTACAACTGAACTAACTCTACGAACAATGTATGTATGATTATGAATATATCAATGAAGGGGATCTTTTACTTATTCCGTTGTGCTTGAAAAGATTCTTATGTTTGTCATATGCTAATTTAATAGCAATACAAAATAAAAGAGAAAAGTATTTGAAATTAAAAAAGGATCTATTCAACCCCCCCTTCAAGATGTATTGTGCCTACTGGGAACTAACAAAGTAGAAATTACTTAAAAGAGTTGAATAATAGCCTAATGAGTGTATTTTTAACAGAAAATGCCTCCTAGATGTCAACCACCATGACAGAGAACCACCGAAGGAACCAACAATAACGATAATGTTGATGCTAACCCCGTTCAACAATTGGTGACGTTACTGATAGGAGCGTTGTAGAATCAACCACAGAACCAATGAACAATGTTTAAGGAGTTCAAGGCGGTTGGACCACCTGAATTTCGTGGGACCGTGAATCTAGTCAAGGCACAGACTTGGATTATGGAGATAGAAAAGGTGTTCGATGTTGCTAGGGTAGGGGATGACTAGAAGACTGCTTTTGCAACATTCATGTTGAAAGCAGAGGCTAGTTATTGGTGGCAGGCCAATAAAACTCAAGAAGGACTAGGGATGATGACTTGGGATAGGTTTAACGAGATATTCTTCGAGACCTATTTTCCCGAGAGTTCGAAGGGTCAGCTGGAAGTGCAGTTTCTAGAACTGAGGCAGGGAACATTGACGGTATCCGAGTATGCCTCTAAATTCAATGAGTTGGCGAGGTTTGCGCCTTATCGAGTCAGCACGGACGAACGCAAGGCAAAGAGATTTGAACATGGACTGAGGCCCTGGTTGTATAATAGGGTTTCCCTATTTCAATTGAAGACTTTCGCAGCAATGATGGAGAAAGTAATACTCGCTGAAGGTGGAGGCGAGGCAGTGACAAAGTTCAATTAGGAACAGAAAAAGAAGAAGAATGAGGTCGAGATTAAGAATGGAGGTGGTAGTGGTGGAAACAACAACAACAACTTGAAGAGGAAGTGGGATGGAAACGTGGGTGCTGGAAACCAGTAGGGTAACCAACAAAACAAGAAGTTTGAAGCATGTGCTACATGCGGGAAGTTTCACAAGAGTGCGTGCTTGATGGGAAACGAGTATGCTTCAATTGTGGCCAGGAGGGTCACATCGCCCCAAATTGCACTCAACCTAAGAAGAACGTGTGCTTCACGTACGAATCCAAGGATCACTTTTCTCGTGAATGCCCTAAGAAGAAGGATGGAGTGACAACCAGAAGCCATGGAGGTAACAGTGGAGTTATAACATCAAACAAACCCATAGCTAGAACTTTCAACATGACTGTGCAAGATGCTGTGCAATCAAAAGATGTCGTGTCAGGTATTATCCCAATCAATGATATTGATGCTTATTTATTATTTGATTCGGGTGCTACTTGCTCGTTTATCTCTGATGAATTTGTTAAGAGGTTAGAATTGCCTAGAGAAGAACTGAATTTCCCTTTGAACATAGAAATTGCGAATAAGGAGGTAATCCCTGTTAGATTTGTACACAAGAACTGTAGGGTGAATATTAAGGAGAATATCTTGATGGTAGATTTGATTATGATTAGACTTGGAGAGTTTGATGTTATTTTGGGAATGGATTGGCTGTTCAAATATGGAACGGTAATTGATTTCCAAAAGAAGTGTATAAACCATATAACCCCGTCAAAGGTAGTATTTTATGGTAACAAGTCGCCTAGACAAATGAAATGTCTGACGATTATGTAGGCCAAGAAATTGTTGAGTCAAGACTATGTGGGCTATTTAGCTTACATAGTCGATACTCAGAAAAAGAATGTGAAACTACAAGAGATACCAGTGGTGAGGGAATTTGAGGATGTGTTTCTAGAGGATTTTCCAGGACTTCTGCCTGATAGAGAAATTGATTTCGTGATCGACTTAGTGCTGGGAACAACACCGATATCGAAGGCCCCATACAGAATGGCTCTAGTAGAAATGAAGGAATTGATGGTACAGTTGCAAGAGTTGTTAGACAAGAAGTATATTCAACCAAGCGTATCACCGTGGGGAGCGCCAGTGTTATTCGTGAAGAAGAAGGATGGGTCAACGCATCTTTGCATTGATTATAGAGAATTAAACAAAGTCACTATTAAAAACAAATATCCATTGCCTAGAATAGATGACTTGTTTGATCAGTTGAAGGGTGCTAAATACTTCTCAAAAATAGATTTGAGAAGTGGGTATCACCAGTTAAAAGTGAGGAAGGAGGATATACCACGAACGACATTCAGAACTCGGTATGCACATTACGAGTTTCTGGTGATGTCTTTTGGTTTAACCAATTCACCTGCTGTATTCATGGATTTGATGAATAGGATGTTTAAACCATTCTTAGACAAGTTTGTAGTGGTATTCATCGACGACATTCTGGTGTATTCCAAAACTCAAGAAGAACACGTGGAACACTTACATTTGACGTTGGAAACACTAAGAAAGGAAACGTTGTACGCAAAATTCTCTAAGTGCGAATTTTGGCTTGATCGTGTGCAATTTCTTGGGCACGTGATTGACAAAGATGGGATTTCAATGGATCCATCAAAAGTGGAAGTTGTAATCAATTGGGAACAACCAAGAACACCGTCGGAAGTGAGGAGTTTCTTGGGACCGCTTATTATTACGCATTTATTTATTCAAGATTTTTCTAAGATAGCCACTCCATTAACAAATTTGACCAGGAAAACTATGAAATTTGTTTGGACGGAGAAGTGTGAATAAAGTTTCTAGGATTTGAAAAATAAATTAAGCATGACACCTGTGTTGTCATTACCAGATAGTACAGGTAACTTTGTGGTGTATAGTGATGCCTCACATAAGGGATTGGGTTGTGTTCTTATGCAGAACGACAAAGTAATTGCGTATGCATCAAGACAACTGAAGGATTATGAGAAAGGTTATCCGACTCATGATTTGGAATTGGCTACAGTAGTATTTGCTCTCAAGATATGGAGACACTATCTCTATGGAGAGAAATGTGAAATCTACACAGACCATAAAAGTCTGAAGTATATTTTCACACAAAAGGACCTGAATATGCCTCAAAGAAGATGGATGGAATTAATAAAGGATTACGATTGTGAGATCTTTTATCACCCGGGCAAAGCGAATGTGGTTGCAGATGCTTTGAGCAGTAAAGGTCGAGAGAAGTTGATGCTGATAACTACTCAGGAGGAGCTTATTTCAGCAATGACAAAGCTAGAGTTAGAAATCAAATTTCCAAAGGAATACGATGAACGACTATTTCAGATAGATGCCAGTCCAACTTTGGTGGACAAAGTGAAGAGTGCTCAACTACAAGATAAAGAATGTGAAACGATCAAAGAGAAAGTGGTTGAGGGTAGCGATGTAAAATACAAGGTCGATATCGAAGGACTACTACGATTCGAGGGAAGAATCTGGGTTCCAGCAGTACCAGATATTAGAGACAAAATCTTGACCGAAGCACACAACACAAGATATTCGATTCATCCAGGGAGTACAAAGATGTATCAAGATTTGCAGCGACATTTTTGGTGGCCAAATATAAAAAGAGACGTTTCAGAATGCGTTGCAAAATGCATAACGTGACAGAAGGTGAAAGTTGAACATCAACTACCAAGCGGGTTACTTCAACCGTTGGAAATACCGGAATGGAAATGGGAGCATATCACAATGGATTTTGTGGTAGGTCTTCCAACGACTCAGAAAGGATACAATGCGATATGGGTAATAGTGGACAGATTGGCAAAATCTGCACACTTTTTACCAATAAAGATTAGGTTTAATCTTGATCAGCTAGCGAAACTGTACGTTAAAGAGATCGTGTCAAGACATGGAATTCCATTGTCAATTATGTCAGATAGAGATCCAAGGTTCACATCAAACTTCTGGAAGAGACTACAAGAATGTATGGGAACACAGTTGCGAATGAGTACAACATACCATCCGCAAACCGATGGGCAAAGCGAACAAACAATCAAAACATTGGAAGATATGCTAAGAGCATGCATCATGGATTTCAAAGGAAGCTGGGACGAACATTTACCGTTGGTAGAATTTGCCTACAACAACACTTACAACGCGGGCATCGGCATGCCACCTTACAAGATATTGTACGGCAGAAAGTGCAGAACTCCACTGTGTTGGGATGAAGTCGGTGAATGCCAACTGTTAGGACCAAAACTGGTACAACAAACTACTGAAGTTGTCAAACTCATCAGAACAATATTAGTAGTAGCCCAAGACAGACAGAAAAAGTATGCCGATCAACATAGGCAGAATCGCGAATTTGAAGTAGGAAATTTCGTTTTCCTAAAAGTTTCTCCTTGGAAGGGGAAAATTCGTTTTGGCAAGAAAGGAAAGCTCACCAAGATTTATTGGACCGTTTGAAATACTACGAAGAGTGGGGGAAGTGGCTTATGAGGTAGCTCTACCTCCAGAATTGGAAAACATTCATAATGTTTTTCACATTTCGGTGCTAAGACCGTATAAACCTTATTACAGGCACGTGATAGAGTACGAACCATTACAATTCGATAAAGATTTGTCTTATGAAGAGACTCCTATCCAGATAGTCGACAGGAAAGAACAAGTGCTCAGAAATAAAGTGATGCCTTCTGTTAAAGTGATATGGAGAATGTTATACAAGTCATCTATCAAAACATCATTTCCTAGAGTCTCTTGTACATGAGATGAACATCTGTAGTGGAAAGTCTGTACCAAGGATTAAGAACTTTGGTGATAAGCCCAATACCAACATCCTGGAGGTTCTTGGGAGCTTTGGATTAGACATCCAAGTAGTTCGTCAGGGTCAACTCCAATCCCCAACAAAATACATAGGAGAAGACAATCATCACATCCCATTGGAAAATGGTCTAACAAACCACATTCATCAAATATTTGCATCATGTTGCATTACATTGCATCATGATTATCCTGTCACATTTTAAGTGTCTAATATTCTTTATCCTATCCATGCCAATACATTGTATGAATATGATAAAGAGAGGCATCTGTAGACACTCGAAATTTTGCATTCCTATTACTAACCTTGCAGGAGGGCAAAATCAACTTCCAGGGATAATCATGGAAGTCAAATCAGCTCAATCCAGCATACAACCCCGAGATATTCAGTTCCAACCCCGGACACAACCCCAGAGACAACCCAGGGAGATACAATTCCAACCTCAGAGATAACCCCGAGGGATGCAGTTTCAATTCCGGAGATAACCCCTGAGAAGTTCGTTCTAATCCCCAGAAGTTAGCTTCACTACACAAGATAGTACACCTGATAGAATTTGAAGACTTGAAGTCTGGTAATGGACCCATCTTCCCGACTTCGTACAACCTCTTATCACATGTCATTGTGTAGCTCTCGACAACAGCATTTCGAAAAGGTATTATACGCCTCAATCGGATGCCCAGATTGAAAGTTATAAAGGTTCGAGCGAATAATGTGTTGTATGCATGCACGTACTTCGAGACGACAGGGCCCACAAAGCCCGGGGCACCCCAGGTAGCTGCAGGTACACATGCAGCTCCCCCCTCTATAAATAAAGGGCTTGGGGTGGCCATTTTAAGAAGAGAAAAGGCAAGGAAGCCCTGTCTATTTTGCTATGTACACACTTTAAACTGAGTGCTTTCTCTTTCCAAACACTTGTGAGCTTGTGTTTTGTTATATTTTACCGGTGGAAACCGAGTATTCATTTATTTAAAGCCATCTGAAGTCTTCTTGGATGCCCGCTGTAAGACATCTTAGATTTCTTTCAACTTTTCTCCACATCCAGCACACATACTTATTCACGTTGAGAGTCATGTTGCGTGTGTATGCCCGGGTCATCGATTCGTGGCCTTTATTACTTATATATATATATATTATCGAACTATGCTTCAATTGAGCCTGAATATAATATTCGGAGTGTTTACTGCTTTTATATATATATATATATATATATATAAATACTTATATATATATATATATTGTTATTGAATTCGACTCGACTGAGCCTGGATATACATCCGGTGCGTTTACCGCTTTTATATATATATAAATACTTATATATATACTGTTATCGAACTCAATTCGTGGCCATTTACTGCTTATATATATATATATATATTGTAACATTCCAGAAATTTTAAATGTAATATTAAATATTTATTGATTTATATAAATATTTAATGGATGTGATTATCGTTGAATAAATATTTCTTTAATTGATTTAATTTTATTTGGAGAATTATTTGTTAAATAAATAATTGATGAATTAAGGAAATGATTATTATATTGATATTTCAATTTAATGGTTAATTATTTGTATTGTGTTATGTGATTAAATGATTTATTTAATTAATTGTGATTTGAATTGATTAAATTAAATATGAAAACTTGACTAAATATAGTGTGACAAATAACTATATTATATGGAGTTATTAAAATAAATTAAAGTATTTTAATTTAGTTTTTGCCAAACAAGGCTTAATATATTAATTCTTTAATATTTAAAGGGTTTTTGCCAAACAAGCCTTTTGACTTTTGGGATTTCTAGTTTTTAAATTAAGTAAAACAAATAAAATAATAAATATATTATAATTATAACTTATACATTATTTTTATTACTGATATCCTAAGAAGTATACGTATTAGTATTATATCAGTTTTATTTTTACGCATACTTGTTAGTTGTCTAGTCTAAGCTAAGAGACGAAAGCTTGAGGGTACTGAGAGAAAGCTTAAGAGAAATTGAGAAGAATTGTCTGCAATTGCAAGAAATTATCACACTAATTGAAGGTAATTCTCCATAATATCCATAATCTCCATATTATATATATGTATATGTATGGATGAGTTTACGGCATGAGGTTTCAAACTCTGTGAATTCTAATTTTCTGTGAATTGGGGTTATGTAATCTTTGGATGGTAATTAGATATAGTTATGATTACAGATTATGTTTAAACAACAATTGCATGTTAAATTCGTTTGACAATAGGAAGAAAATTTTGACAGTATATGTTTGTGTATATGTTTTCATATGGCTCATGTAATATCAATTCTAAAGGATAATTAGTATGTGAAATTGTAAGTTGAAGCTTGTATATGTTAGTTCATTGAGATATGAACATAACGTAATTTGAATGAAATGATTTGGCCAACTAATGAATTCACAGTGATGATTTTTAGAATGAATATCAAAAATTGAGTTTTTGTATGAAAACATGAAAATTGAGGAATTAAAATAGTTCTAGTTGTTGATAAATTGTGCTAATTAGTTGTAAATGTTATCAAACATGTTTATGATACTGTTATATTTATCTTACGTGTTATTATCACTGTTTGGTAGGTAAAATTTGTGTTAGTTGGCTTAAGAAAAGTGCCAAGCTCACTCAAGAAAAATCGAAGTTCAGACATCACGCTACCATGAATGCTTAGGCGCGAAAAGACAACAATACCGCCATGTGGCACGCCACATCCCAGTATAAAATTGGCGTGGCCGCGCCAGTGCCCATTTCCAGACACTGAAGTCTGCTAATTCTGCAGACTTTGGTCGTTCTTTGTAGCTTAATTAAAGGTTATGGTAATGTGTTCAACATATAACAACAAGGCTAATACAGAGTTGTGTTATATGTATTATGAATTCAAAGTTGCAAAAATGATTAGTAAATCACAAACGCGTTATGTGATAACCTAGTTTATACAATGAACGTTAGTTAAGTGGTGTGATGATTAACACTTGGGAATTCTGAAATGTAAATGGTAGCTGTGACACCCCCAAATCCTGGTACTTCATTACCTCAAGATTTGGTGTTCACGTAATCAAAACATTCATCTCTAACTACCCAATCATAATAAATTGAATAATAAAAACCTGCCCATACAGGATTACTTTAATAAAAACATTATCTCCCAGGTTCTCTAACCTTTAATACAATCATTCAAGTGTGGTAATAAAATTATTACATCACATCATTATTAAAAGTCTATCATCATAACGATTTACGCAAAATTATAAGTCTTCATCACTTGTACATTTTTCCCTTTCCTTTGCTAGTTGTAGGTTTATCTACCTTCTCAACCATAGCTGCAATAAATGTATAAATACGCAAGAGTGAGCAAACAAAGCTCACTTGAAATAAGAATAAATATCTTTACATCATTTGCCAAATAATAGGCTCAATAGAACTGAATGATATGTTCTATTATCATTTCAACATTTGCCAATTCATAGGCTCAATAGAACTGAATGATTTGTTCTATTAACATTCTTAAATATACTATTGAGGGTCAAATGACCATGAACCATATCCACAGTTATAAGTAATCTTTCAACTTTAACAGTCGTATGACTATAAGGACTCCACGTACTTAGGGGATCAATCCTTCGTACAATGTATTGTTTACAACCATTTCAACACTAAGCGTAAACCCCTAAACATAGGGTTGTTCATCTCAGTATTTAGAGTACAAGTCCGCACCAAAGAAAGTTTTGTTTGGATAAGCTTTCAAGGGTAATTGAAGTTTAATGATCATCAACTAGGGAGCTAGTTGAATCAACAATGCTTGATAATACAACAGTTGTTTAATAACAACATAACTTAGAACATTTGAGAATCATAAATGAACTGATTCTACATATCTAACTCATGCTTAAAATAACTATAGAGCATAAGTATTCAATAGAATGAATAAAATGGTTAACCTTTACTTGAACAGTAAAATAAGCTAAGGTTTGAGTCTTATAACATTAGAATGATATTCCTGAACGTACATTTAACTGATAGCAAGATGGAAACTAAAAACTTGCCCAACAATGTATTAACTCATGCAAGGAATTAAAACAGTTCAATAATAGAGACGAGAGTTCAAAAACTACGCTCATTATACAATAATAGAACTTAAGAAACTTGCTTAATTGTAAACAAGTTAGAATGAATCAATATAATAATAGAACTAACTCAACGAAAATGTAGAGTTAGAAAACTTGCACAATGTAATAAATGAACTAGCTCAACGAAAGTGTAGAGTTAGAAAACTTGAGCGTTAAGCTATAAAATTAAACTCACGATCACCTACACATAATTTTAGAACCACAACACCTATTAGATATGCTAACATACCATAACATGATCATTACCATTTACATTTCAGAAACTCTAAGTGTTTTACTTTGTAACACTTGTCTAACTTTCATTATGTATACTAAATTACCACATAACGCGTTCTTGATTTACTAATCACTTTTAACATTTTGAATTCATAATCCATATATCATAACTCTATTTAACCTTGTTGTTACATGATTCTCACATTCCATAACCTTAAGCTAAGCTACAAAGACTTCAAAGATTCTAAATGGTCACTTATACGCTGCCACATGAAGTTTTATATGGGGATGCCACACACCAAGACGACACCAAGCTACCATGAGACTTGTAGAACCCAGTTTTTCAAAACAGAGCTTCGACATATTTTATTAAGCCAACTAACACGAATTTAACCCATCAAACAGTGATAATAACACGTAAAATAAATATACAACTATCACAAACATGATTGCTAACATATGCAATCACTTAACACAATTTAACACCTACTAATACTATTTTAATTTCTCAATTTTCATGTTTTTCACATAAAACTCCAATTTTTGATATTCATCCCAAAAATCATCAATGTGAATTCATTATTTGGCCAAATCACTCCATTCCAATTACGTTATGCTTGTATTTCAACAAACTAGCATAAACAAAACTCAATTAACATTTTAGCATGCAATTTGACCCTCAAAATTTCTACTTTTCATGAACATATGAAAAACATAAACACTGATAAAAATTTTCTACTATTAACTGTAATTAGCATGAATTTCTCGTTTAAGACACAATCTCCAGTTATCATATACTCATATAATAACAAGTAATCCCATAATATAGCAAGAATTCAACAATTTGAAATTCACAGATTATATAAAAGTTGTCGTAACCCTCCCAAATATATATATATATATATATATATATATATATATATATATATAACACTAATGTTGTGTAAAATTACCTTGAATTTGCTTGCAATCCTTGTTAACTAACTAGAATTTGCAGTGAAAATTCTTAAGCTTTCTCTCAGTTTCTCTCAACTCTCAATTCTTTGAACTCTTTGACTTAGCCAAACGCATAAAGAAAAACTGATATGGCTAAGCGTAAGAACAAAACTGCTACTTCTTAATACACATACTAATTGTAATATCAGTTACATAGTAAATGTAAATATTATTAATATATTATATTTATTATTTTATTTAATTTCAAAAATTTGAAATATCAAAAGCCATAAGGCTTGTTTGGCAAAAACCCTTTAATTTTAAAGAATTAAAATACTTAAGCTTCGTTTGACAAAAACTAAATTAAACCCTTTTTCAATTTATTTACATAAACACTTTAGTTTATAAACTATAATCACATATTATTTTCATATCCAACATTAACCCATTACATTAGTCACATACTATATTTTAATTAAATATAGCCTTTTAGCAAATATCACCAAAAAATAATTTTCATTATAACTTTATTTAATAATTTAACATACCTTCTAAATTATTAAATCAATACAACAACATAACACCTCATACAAACCTCTAAATTATAAATATTTTAATTTAGAAATTTATCTAATAAATTTATATTCGTAAATATTTACTAACAACCATCACATCAAATAAATATTTATACTATCAATTCAATAATAGACACGTCAAATAAATATTTATTTTACTCAATAAATATTTAAGTTACAATTTGAAATTTTGGATCGTTACATTATTCCCTCCTTACAAGGATTCTGTCCCCAGAATCACAATTCAAACAATCAAATCGTCACATTCTTCCCTACTTACAAAGATTCTGTCCCCAGAATCGAATACATAGATTAAACAAATAACTCAGGGTAACTTTTCATCATTTCAACTTCGAGTTCCCCCGTTGCCTCTTCGACATTGTGGTTTCTCCATATCACCTTCACAGAAGGTATCACTTTATTTCTGAGCGCTTGTCCTTTCTGTCGACTATCTAGATAGGAACTTCTTCATAAGACAAATCTTTATAAAATTGCAATGGTTCGTACTCGATCACGTGCTTGTAATCGGGTTTATACTGGTCAGAATATCAAATGTGAAAACATTATGAATGTTTTCCAATTACGGAGGTAGAGCTACCTCATAAGCCACTTCCCCACTCTTCGTAGTATTTCAAACGATCCAATAAATCTTGGGCTGAGCTTTCCTTTCTTGCCAAAATGAATTTTCCCCTTCCAAGGAGAAACTTTTAGAAAAATAAAATTTCCTACTTCAAATTCGCGATTCTGCCTATGTTGATCGGCAAACTTTTTCTGTCTGTCTTGGGCTGCTACTAATCTTGTTCTGATGAGTTTGACAACTTCAGCAGTTTGTTGTACCAGTTTTGGTCCTAACAGTTGGCATTCACCGACTTCATCCCAACACAGTGGAGTTCTGCACTTTCTGCCGTACAATGTCTTGTAAGGTGGCATGCCGATGCCCGCGTGGTAAGTGTTGTTGTAGGCAAATTCTACCAACGGTAAATGTTCGTCCCAGCTTCCTTTGAAATCCATGATGCATGCTCTTAGCATATCTTCCAATGTTTTGATTGTTTGTTCGCTTTGCCTTTCTTTGGCTTATGGATGGTATGTCAGATTCATTCACAACTGTGTTCCCATACATTCTTGTAGTCTCTTCCAGAAGTTTGATGTGAACCTTGGATCTCTATCTGACACAATTGACATTGGAACTCCATGTCTTGACACGATCTCTTTAACGTACAATTTCGCTAGTTGATCAAGATTAAATATAATCTTTATTGGCAAAAAGTGTGCAGATTTTGTTAGTCTGTCCACTATCACCCATATCGCATCGTATCCTTTCTGAGTCGTTGGAAGTCTTACCATAAAATCCATTGTGATATGCTCCCATTTCTATTTCGATATTTTCAACGGTTGAAGTAACCTGCTTAGTCGTTGATGTTCAGCTTTCACCTTCTGACACGTCAAGCATTTTGCAACGCATTCTGCAACGACAATTTTCATATTCGGCCACCAAAAATGTCGCCGCAAATCTTGACACATCTTTGTACTTCCTGGATGAATCGAATATCTTGTGTTGTGTGCTTCGGTAAAGATTTCGTCTTTAAGCTCTGGCACTGCTGGAACCCAAATTCTTTCCCCAAACTGTAGTAGTCCTTCGGTATCGATCTTGTATTTTACATCACTACCCTCAACCACTTTCTCTTTGATTGCTTCGCATTCTTTATCTTGTAGTTGAGCATTCTTCACTTTGTCCACCAAAGTTGGACTGGCATCTATCTCAAATACTCGTTCATCGTATTCCTTTGGAAACACATCCTCAAATTCCCCCACCACTGGTATCTCTTCCAGTTTCACATTCTTTTTTTGAGTATCGACTATGTAAGCTAAATAGCCCACACAGCCTTGACTCAACAATTTCTTGGCCTGCATAATCGTTAGACATTTCATTTGTCTAGGCGACTTGCTACCAAAGAACACAACCTTTAATGGGATCATAAGATTTACACACTTCTTTTGGCAATCAATTACCGCTCCATATTTGAACAGCCAATCCATTCCCAAAATAACATCAAACTCTCCAAGTCTAATCAGAATCAAATCTACCATCAAGATATTCTCCTTAATGTTCACCCTATAGTTCTTGTATACAAATCTAATAGGGATTATCTCTTTATTCGCAATTTCTATGTTCAAAGGGAAATTCAGTTCTTCTCTAGGCAATTATAACCTCTTAGCAAATTCATCAGAGATAAACGAGCAAGTAGCACCCGAATGAAATAATACATAAGCATCAATATCATTGATTGGGATAATACCTGATACCACATCTTTTGATTGCACATCATCTTGTACAGTCATGTTGAAGGTTCTAGCTGTGGGTTTATTTGATGATGTACCTCTATTGTTACCTCCATTGCTTCTGGTTGTCACTCCATCCTTCTTCTTAGGGCATTCACGAGCAAAGTGATCCTTGGATCCGCACGTGAAGCACACGTTCTTCTTAGGTTGAGTGCAATTTGGGGCGATGTGACCCTCCTGGCCATAATTGAAGCATACTCGTTTCCCCATCAAGCACGCACCCTTGTGAAACTTCCCGCATGTAGCACATGCTTCAAACTTCTTATTTTGCTGGTTACCCTACTAGTTTCTAGCACCCACATTTCCATTCCACTTCCTCTTCAAGTTGTTGTTGTTATTGTTGTTTCCATCACTACCACCTCCATTCTTAATTTCCATCTCATTCTTCTTCTTTTTCTGTTCCTGATTGAACTTTGTCACTACCTCGCCTCCACCTTCAGCGAGTATTACTTTCTCCATCACTGTTGTGAAAGTCTTCAACTGGAACAGGGAAACCTTATTGTACAACCATGGCTTCAGTCCCTGTTCAAACCTCTTCGCCTTGCGTTCGTCCGTGCTGACTTGATAAGGCGCAAACCTTGCCAACTCGTTGAATTTAACGGCATATTCGGATACCGTCATCGTTCCGTACTTCAGTTCCAGAAATTTCACTTCCAGTTAACCCTTCGAACTCTCGGAAAAATAGGTCTCGAAGAATATCTCCTTAAACCTATCCCAGGTCATCATCCCTGGTCCTTCTCGAGTGTTATTGGCCTGCCACCAATAACTAGCTTCTGCTTTCAACATGAATGTTGCGAAAGCAGTCTTCTGGTCATCTCCTACCCTAGCAACATCGAACACCTATTCTATCTCCATAATCCAAGTTTGTGCCTTGACTGGATTCACTGACCCACGAAATTCAGGTGGTCCAACCGCCTTGAACTCCTTAAATGTTGTTCTTTGGTTCTGTGATTGATTCTACAACGCTCCTGCCAGTAACGTCACTAATTGTTGAACTGGGTTAGCATCAACATTGTCGTTATTGTTGGTTCCTTCGTTGGTTCTCTATCATGGTGGTTGACGTCTGGGAGGCATTTTCTGTTTAAAAATACACTCATTAGGTTATTATTCAACTCTTTTAAGTAATTTCTACTTAACTTGCCTTCACAAAAAGAAATAACCACATAATCACGTATCATTTTGAATAAAATAATAACTTTTATTTATTCATAACCTCTTTAAAAACATAAAACAATAGCATCACTGCTATTTATATTACTTTCCTGAACTACAAAAGTTTCAGGACAACATCATCGTCATATCCTATAGGTTATATAACATTTGGGATTTACAATTTATTTTACATTTATTAATCGCATAACAACTATGATGTTCTATTAAGATACTGCTTAGCCTTACTACGCTCTTCCTCCATAATCCAAACATTGTTCGCGATCTAATACGTGACGATGGCAAAGATGTCTCGAATCGAATCGGATAACCCATGACCCGATCTTGAGCTCGATTAACCACTCGGTGTTGAATACTCTATTCATCTCTTCCATCTTCATTCTCTTTGCCTCGTAAGCCTTTCATCGCTATCCCGCTCGTTGAAACATCTCCTCATATGCGCCCTCGACTTTTGCCCTCTTCGTAGCTTCTTCCCTTAGCTTATTCTTCGCTTCAAATGACCTCCCCGATCGCTTGTTCTTTCTCTCCTTCACCGTTTCTAGCTTCTCCTTGACATTAGTCATTGTTCCTCACGATCCTCGGATCTCATCATCTTTTTGTGTCATTGCGATCATTGTTCACCTTACTATCTCTTGCAATTCTCGATCAGATCCTCAAGTTCCACGTTATGGTCGTAGACTTCATCGTACATTCGAGCAGTTATCAAGGTTAGTGGAGTCTCCTCCTCCTCGTCCTCGTCATCCACATCCTCCTGTGGCAACTCAACGGGATCCTCCTCATCCGTCTCCACATCATCATCCTCATCGTTAACCACTTTGACCAACAGGGCTGACTCCCGTGGCAGTAGTTGTTTCCAAATAACCAGAATGTCACGAGGCTCCTCCTCTATAGGCATCTGAGGTCTATCCTCCCTAGCCTGACTGGATTCTTCGACATTAGTCATCCTGACAACAAAATTTTAAGTTTTAATTATTAATCATTACTACTCGACACTCACGAGCACATAAGTATAAACACATAATCACATAAGTGTTTTATTATTTCTTCCTTAAAACTCAATAAGAGTTAAGCACCACTATCTTTTCAAAGGTTACTTCCTAAGGCTTTTCCTCACCTAAGGTTTATAACCTAAAGCTTTGATACCAACTTGTGACACACCCAAATCCCGGTACTTCATTACCTCAAGTTTTGGTGTTCACGTAATCAAAACATTCATCTCTAACTACCCAATCATAATAAATTGAATAATAAAAACCCGCCCATACATGATTGCTTTAATAAAAACATTATCTCCCAGGTTCTCTAACCTTTAATAAAATCATTCAAGTGCGGAAATAAAATTATTACATCACATCATTATTAAAAGTCTATCATCATAACGATTTAAGCAAAATTACAAGTCTTCATCACTTGTACATTTTTCCCTTTCATTTGCTAGTTGTAGGTTTATCTACCTTCTCAACCATAGCTGCAATAAATGTATAAATATGCAAGACTGAGCAAACAAAGCTCACTTGAAATAAGAATAAATATCTTTACATCATTTGCTAAATAATAGGCTCGATAGAACTGAATGATATGTTCTATTATCATTTCAACATTTGCCAATTCATAGGCTCAATAGAACTGAATGATTTGTTCTATTAACATTCTTAAATATACTATCGAGGGTCAAATGACCATGAACCATGTCCACAAAGCTATAAGTAATCTTTCAACTTTAACTTTAATGTATTTATGACTATAAGGACTCCACGCATTTGGGGGATCAATCCTTCGCATAAATGTATTGTGCACAACCATTTCAACGCTAAGCGTAAAACCCCAAACATAGGGTTGTTCATCTCAATATTTAGAGTACAAGTCCGCACTAAATAAAGTTTGGTTTGGATAAGCTTTCAAGGGTAATTGAAGTTTAATGATCATCAACTAGGGAACTAGTTGAATCAACAATGCTTGATAATACAACAGTTGTTTAATAACAACATAACTTAGAACATTTGAGAATCATAAATGAACTGATTCTACATATCTAACTCATGCTTGAAATAACTATAGAGCATAAGTTTTCAATAAATTGATAAATATTTAAGTTACAATTTGAAATATTCCCAACTCTTTGACATCTGTAACATCTTTGAACAAAACTGTAAGCATCCTTAAAAAACGTCGGCCAGTAGAATCCTGATTGTAACACTCTAGCCGATGTCCTCTCTCCACCGTAGTGACCGCCTTATAATGCAGCGTGGCAATCCTGTAAAATCCCATCTGTCTCAATATATGGGATACATCTCCTTATCATCTGATCCGCACATTGTTTGAACAAATATGGTTCATCCCATATAAACCACTTCACGTCATACAAAAATTTCTTCTTTTGATGACCAACTAAGTTAGAAGGGACCATCCTGCTCACCAAGTAGTTCGCATAGTCTGCAAACCATGGCACTTCCCCTTTCACCACAAATAATTGTTCATCTGGAAAGGACTCATTAATCACAATCTTGTCATCTACCTCCTTCCCTTTGATTTTCCAAATGAGATAAGTGGTCCGCCACTGGTTCTCGCCCTTTTTCTATCCTTAATCTCCAAATCAAATTCTTGCAACAGAAGTATCCACCTGATCTAACGAGGCTTTGCATCCTTCTTTTCCACCAAGTATCGAATTGCCGCATGATCCATGTACATTATTACCCTTGTACCAATCAGATAAGCTCGAAACTTGTCAAAAGCATACACAACTGCCAGTAATTCTTTCTCTATGGTGGTGTAGTTCAATTGAGCATCAGTAAGGGTCTTGCCTGCATAGTTTATAACATAAATAATATTTTCCCTTCTCTGACCCAAAACATCCCCCACAGCATAATCACTGGCATCACACATCAACTAAAATGGTAGGTCTCAATCTGGTGTTGTAATTACTGGTGTTGAAGTTAACCTCCTCTTTAAATGCTCAAATGCAGACAAGAAATCCTCATCAAACTTGAACTGTGCATCCTTCTCCAATAAACTACAAAGTGGCTTTGTTATCTTGGAGAAATCTTTAATGAATCTACGGTAAAAGCCTGCATGTCCTAAAAAACTTCAAACACCTTTTACTGAAGATGGTGGCGGCAAAATTCTCAATAGTCTCTAATTTGGCTCTGTCCATCTCAAGTCGCTTCTTCGACACCTTATGTCCCAGAATTATTCCTTCTTGTACCATAAAATGGCACTTTTCCCAATTCAACACCAAGTTCGTCTCAACACATCTTCTCAATACCATCACTAAATTTTTCAGACATAAATCAAAAGAATCCTCAAATACTGAAAAATCATCCATAAATACGTCCACATTATGCTCCACCATATCCCAAAAGATATCCATCATACATCTCTGAAAAGTGGCTAGGGCATTATACAGACCAAAAGACATCCTTCTGAAAGTGAAAGTACCATACGAACATGTAAAGGTTGTCTTTTCCTGGTCTTCTAGAGCTATAACAATCTGATTATAGCCTGCATACCCATCCAGAAGGCAATAAAACTCATGACCCGCTAGTCTATCCAACATCTGATCGATAAATGGCAATGGGAAGTGATCTTTCCTTATAGCTTTGTTAAGTATGCGGTAATCCATGCAGACTCTCCACCCCCAAACTATAGCAGCACCCCCAAACTGTACTGAATTCTACACCATTTGAATAGTGCCCGACTTTATCTCAAAAGTATTGGCTGTTATAGCTGGTCTTACTATATTGGACTGTAATCCATTGATATTTGGCATTGAATAATCTCTCAAGGCCTTGTATTCCTCTCTTGGCTCTTTTGTTGCCATGTTGGATGTTGTGGTCTCTAACTCTGCTTGTATATTTCTATGCGCTCACAATTTTCAACCTCTGCTGTTGATGTTGTCCTATGCAGGTGTCAACTCGGAATTGGATGATCGAGTGCGCATATACTATGCACAAGTACATAAAATTCAAACAAAAACAAAAATAGAAATAAGAAAAGATAAGACTTGTGTAAGTCATACAAAACTAGCTTAAAATTGATGACGATAATATTAAAAATAAACGCCTTTCCTCGGCAACGGCGCCAAAAACTTGTTGCCTCCTTTTCAGTCAAACAAAAAGGACTCTAACTCATGCAAGCATAAATGGGTCAACAAGTAGTACAGAGTAAGAAAAGTATCGATCAACGGAGAAAGGTTTTAAATTTTAATTATCATACATCAACTATGTCACTATTTTCATATGCTCTAACGAATAACTCCCAATTATAATTAATATTTCTAAATTCAACTAATGAATAAAAATAGGATACTAAAATACTATAATCAAATTTGGAAAGAATGGTATTCTAACTTCATTTCATATTTCATCTAACTTATAACCATCATGTAATGCTTATATACTTATCATGGAAAACTAGTCAAAAGAACAAAAATGGACATAGCCATTTTTCAATGAACTATGACCTATTTACATAACTTCCACAAATGATAGAAATCATGTAAGCGACATTATTATCAAATCAATATATGTCTATGTGAAATTGCAGCAATAATTTATTAAAGCACGGGCTCTTTCAGGACTACATACGGTAAAATGGTATATTTTTATCCGATTCACGAATTACAAAGCTAAATAACTCAGCCTCATAATCATATGCTATTATGATTATATCCATACTCATATTTCATTTTTCAAATCCATATAAGCATACAAGACGAATGGTGATCAAACATTCATTCATTACACTCAATCATCATAGGTAATCCAATGATAACATATATCCAACAATCAGGCATGTAAGTTTAGACTACATATCAAAATCCATTAGAATCCCATAATGGAATTTAGTTCATTTCTGAACCAAAAGCTATTATGGGATTGAAGCAACACATGGAATTAAACAATGCAAATAAGAGATGAAAGAAAAAAGATTAAATCCAGTTGCAGAATCTGCTCCAATGTGTGTTTCAATGTACCAATAATCTCCAGAAAAAGAAATTGACGATTATTCAATAACCAAAGTGAAGAGAGGATATATAATGTATCAAAATTTGATCAAATCCTCTCTAGACTAGTTAAAACATAAGAACCCTAATTACTTCTATGAAAACTGATAAAAACCCCATAACACACGTCTGGTACCACCCTGTATTATTCAGATGAGCCTCAATCACTCAAAATTCAAATTAAAAAAAGTCAACAAACAGATCACAGAGGACTCACAGGCAAGGCGTGTGATCCTAGTAAAACGAGCGCCATGCCACAGTAGTGCAAAATGTCTGTTTTCAAGTATGGCACGCAGCGTTGTAAGGCTTAATTAGTCGCGCGGCCGTGCGGCTACTGCCTGATGTCTTCTACTATTGCTTCTTGCTTTGTTGTTTGTTCTTCATCTTTTCTTTTCTGTATAGCACTCCTCCACTGCTTTAGTTCCTCATCTACCCATGTCCATCATGCCTAGTCCTTGCTAGCTCATGTCGCCTTGCTTATACATGCCATTCTTGCCTTTTTTCATGTATTTCCTCGCCATAGGAGTTCCACTATAAGAAATGCTAAACAACATAAAATGCACAAAACATAGTAAAATCTACTTGAGATGAACATAATTCTCGTGAATTAACATCCAATAAGTAGGTATAAAACCTACTTATTAGTTAGTCATCAAACAAACCACCAGGGCATATCACTCCAAAGAATTACATTTGTTGCCTTACCATCGGCAGGTTATCAAGATGGTTGTAGAATTCGAAGATATAGCCTTCATCCACATTCCTCAGAATCGAAATGATTTCACAGATGCACTAGCAGCCCTGGCTTCCTTAGTCAGTAGTTCTGCAAAAAGAGGAATCTCATACATCAAATTCACAAGCCAGATGGCACCATCATATATAAATTACATTGGAGACATATCTGATGAAATTAATACCTCCCATCAAACAGCCCTGGTACCAGGATATCAAAGAATATCTACGGGATGGATCTACACCCACTGGGGAAAGCCAAGCTAAAAGAAAGTGGATCCAAAAAATAGCCATGAAATTATACTTAAGTGGTGATGCTCTCTACAAAAGAAATGTATGAATGGGACTCCTAAGGTGTTTGGACAAAGACCAAGCTCAGAGACTTATAAATAAAGTACACGATAGAGTATTTAGGCCACACATGAGTGGTCCCTTACTTGCCAAGAAGATATTAAGAACATGGCATTATTGGATCTCTCTTAAAGTTGATTGTGATGATCACGTCAAGAGATGTTATCAATGCTAAATCCTTGGAAAAATTGTCCACGCTCCTCCAAATGAGTTACAATGTATGAGTTCTCCATGGCCTTTCTCCATGTTGGAGATGGATATGATCGATCTAATAGAACCTAAAGCCATCTACGATCATCGATTCATCTTCACTATGATTGACTACTTCACCAAGTGGGTAGAAGTTGCCTCCTTTCCCAAAGTCACCAAGGAGGCAATCATCAGTTTCATAAAAAATAATGTGATTTGTCGATACGAAAAATCGGAGGTGATCTTGTTAGACAATGCCAAGAATATAAACAATGAAATGATGAAGGAATTATGTAGCAAATTCCATATTAAACATCTCAATTCCGTCATCTATCGTCCCAAGATGAACGGAGTTGTTGAAGCAACCAACAAAAACATCAAAAAGAACATGCAAAAGATGTATGCCAATCACATAGGATTTCCAAACTTATTTCCTCTGACCCTGTTAGAATACAGAACATCAATGCGCACTTTTATTCGGGATACTCCCTATTCATTGGTCTATGTCATGGAAGCAGTACTCCCCATAGAAGTAGAAATAGAATCATTAAGAGTATTAATAGATGCTCAGATGGAAGAAGACCAATGGTTTCAAGACCACTACAGCCAATTGTCTCTGATAGACGAGAAAAGTGTTATCGCCATATTCCATGGTCAGTAATATCAACAAAGGATTGCTCGGTCCTAGAACAAGAAGGTCTGTCTTCTGCAATTCAAAGAAAATGACCTAGTGCTGAAAAAGATCATCTCCAATCAAGATGCAGCTAAAGGAAAATTTTCCCCAAACTGGGAAGGCACTGTCATTGTCAAGGAGGTGTTATCCGGAGGAGCCCTTCGATTGCAAGAAATGGATAGTGAAGAATTTCCCCAACTTATCAATTCAAACTTTGTCAAAAAGATACTATGTTTGAACCCTGCTAGCCAGCATCCTGCTCAGAAAAGTTAATTAAATCAAATCAGGCCTTCACACCAAGCGTGAACTACGTAGACCTGATCTCCCCCATACACGGGAGTACATAGACAGCAATCTTTGGTGTGGTCTAACCCCTATAAAAAATTACAAAACCCTTTTAATGGTTCAACAATCACAAGATACAACTCTTCAACAACTCATTAAGCGTGAACTACGTAGACCAGATATCCCCCATAAACGGGAGTACATAGATAGCCATATATGGTGCGGTCTAACCTTCAAAAGAAATATCTAAGCCCAAAATCCAGTTCAAATCAAACATAATTAAACACTTTTCAAACCCTTCCGGCCAAGCTTGAACTATGTAAGACTTGATCTCCCCCATACACAAGAGTACGTAGACAACCATCTGCAGTGCGGTCTAACCTTCAAAAGAAAAACCTAACACTTTACCTCAACCTAAACATCAAATCAAATATCAGTCCCAAGACACCAAAATTACACTTGAAAACATATGCACCAAAAAACCCTAAAGATCGACAACTCATTCTGAGAGACCCCGTGACACCTCAATGTCAGTCCATCATGAAAGAGTTAGTGATACATCAAGACAACAAGTCACAGAGAAAAGTGGCAACCATCAAGCAAGTCAAAACATATCCAAAAGGGAAGTGAACTAAAATATATTTCCTTTTATATGTTACTATTTGATATATATAATGTGTCATGTACATGAAAAAAGTGATTAACCTAGTCTATGCAGGAAATAAAAGCTAATCTACAATCCCGCCATCAGACGAGCCAACAACTCCAGAAGGCTATCCCTCTCTCTAGACTGAGGGGTATCTTTAAGCTCTTGCCCTGCTGTCTCAGTACTAGTCAAAAGCTTTGTTGTTGTATGTATAGTGCTATCCTGATAACCCAAGAACTAATTTGTTTGTGTGACGATGTCATCTGTGAAAGATCTGAGAGCAGCACTCTCAGCAATAGCGCCATCCCTGGCAGCCTTGTACTCATCTTCCTCCAAAAGAGTAGAGTCATGGCTGGATAAAGCTGTCAACATCATTGCCCGAACCTGATCCTGCTCAAAAGTCAAAAGATGTACCCTCCGATCTAAAGCCATTTTAGGAAGTGGGGGAGTAACAACTGAAGAGTTAGGAGTGGCATTAATCAAAGCTGTTGTCAAGATGGAAAATAACTCATCCTCTATAGGGGAGGGTGGAGCCTCCATAGGCTCCTTATAATCAGAATCAAAACTCAGTGGTGGATAAGCAGCAAGAGACGCTACTATATCTACCTCTAACCATGCAATGTACTCTAAAGAATGACTAGGGTGACTATCTGAAAAATTAGCTCTCTCCCGATGAGTCCAGAAATCATATACCCTGGCCAGATCATCCATAGATAAAGACAAAGCTGATGATCGCTGACCTGAAGCTCCATCAAAGGAATGTAAGCACTAAAAACTGATAAAACTGTCCCATAACAACTAAGGGATGATATGTAACGCCCCAAAATCCGGTCTATCTTCACACCCAGATTCCGTACATCACGAGTACATCATTCATCCAATATACATCATTATATACTGAATATAATAACATACATTCTGAATTCTCAGGTTCTAAAACCTTATAACCTTTCTCATTACAAATAATGATAATTACATTATTCCTTTCATCTTATAAAAGTGACTTTTATCCGCCACCAAGGATACATACAGTTCATTAAACTAGTCTATAGTTTAATTTTCATCTTTCTATATCACAAGTCTTCACTTGATCTTCTCGCTCATTCACATTCTAAATGGCACTTCATCTGGATACCGTCAGCTTGATCTATATGGGATCCTTAAGTTCTTTTAACAACGTTCGCTGAAAATGTTTTTCATTTAAAGCAAGTGTGAGCATTCAATTGCCCAGCAAGTGTAACATCCCCAGATTCGGGTCCCAAATCATCACGAATCCGGTGTACTATTTCTATTACTATTGCGGAAGATATAAACATAAATTGTTTATACATTAAACATTACACACTATCCCCAAGGTCGAGAACCTTCACATAATACCTAAATCAATATCCTATCAGACATACAAAGCTATTATCATACATTACTTTTACAACTCTAGCTGCACATATAATCCAAAGCTGACTTGTCTTGGACTTTTATTAACTCGTGATCGTTTTGTTTTACGATCTTCTTTCTTTCTCTTTTTCATCATTTATGACATTATTCGTTATCTTGACTTTTGGAGTTAGGAAACTCCCATTTCTTATCTTTATATCTCTTAGATTCTTCTTTGAATCTTCTTGTTTATAAAAAAAAATTCTTCCTTTAAGAATTTCTAACTTCATTTACATCGCTCAAAATTTCATTCGAGTTCTACACTTTCATCATACGTATCCATTTCTACACTTGGAACACATCGAGTCTCTAATAGTTTCAATATGGTACGCTGAGTGGTTTACCACAAACAACCAACAAACTAGGTTCCGAGTTACTAGTTCGTATATACCTCCGCTCTATGAAGGAATCGTTTAGCCCAGATACCATACCTCAACTACTAAAGAGTACAAATGTACCATACTTAACTATAACTTTTCATTCTTAACTTCGTTACCAATCTCTTCTTATAGACATTGTCTATTTGTTATCACCTTACATTCTTATTATTAGAGTTGGGTAACTCCATAACTCTGCGAGATTTTTCTTTGAATCCTCTCACGCATGTTTTCATCCCTTCTTTATAAATTTCTTAAATTACTTCTTATTGTTCAAACTCTATTTGAGCGTATTCATTCATTATCTTCACATCTCTTCTCTAAGGTTATAGCCTAAGGTACTCCTACCTAAGGTTTATAACCTACAGCTTTGATACCAACTGTAACATCCCCAGATTCGGGTCCCAAATCACCACGAATCCGGTGTACTATTTCTATAACTATTGCGGAAGATATAAACATAAATTGTGTATACATTAAACATTACACACTATCCCCAAGGTTGAGAACCTTCACATAATACCTAAATCAATATCCTATCAGACATACAAAGCTATTATCATACATTACTGTTACAACTTTAGCTGCACATATAATCCAAAGTTGACTTGTCTTGGACTTTTCTTGTAACCGATGTATTCGTCATAATCTGCAATGTTTATCATGATATAGCAAGGGTGAGCAACAATTTTGCCCAGCAAGTATAAGTTCAATTAAGGATATATCATGATCGAAAGAATTGAACAATAAGTTGGCTAACTTTCTACAATATATACATCATGCGAAAGAGCATGAATAAATTTTCATAGTTGAATCGAATAATGAACATGAATAAATCAATCGGACCAAATGGTAATGAAGGTGATCAGCCTTTCATACCAGATGAATACATGAAATGTGCATAGAGTGAGAATCAATAATTCATAGACATGGTATAATCAGTAATGATTAACCCCATGCATATTTCAAAAATATCAATTCGAGATCGAAGTTAGAGAACTTGCATGTACTATCGACATCATTACATGCAACCTATATCGCTTTTTCTGAAGACCTAATATAGATAATACCGATCTCCAAATATTAGAATATCATCACAGTATAGTACTCTTAAATACAGTTATAATATAACCTAACAAATTACCACATAATCCTATCAGTCTATAAAATACCTAAAATTCAAAGATCAAGTCAAACTATTTCACCGAAGTTGAATTCAAAGATAATTTCGACATCCCAAAAAGTCTAGTCGATAATTCATGAGTCTAATTTCCATAAGACTTTGCCTAAATGCTTTACATTTACCTTAGATAATTTCATTTTCAGTCAAAATATTTTTCAATGACTTATAATAATTTTCAGATAATTATTATCATTTATCATGATTTTTCAATCATTAATATCATATTAATATGAATTAAATACTACTTAATTCCATTATCATTAATATTAATTTATTAATGAAATTCATTACAAAATATTAAAAGTCATAAAAATAACTTAAAATATTTCCTTACACTTTAATATAATTTCAAATGATTTTTAAAGTATTAAAATTATTTTTATGTAATTTATTTAATATAATAATTAAATAAATTAACTATCATTAATATTTAAAAATATTAAAATATCAGTGAAATATATTCCAAATTATTAAAAACCCATTTTTAGGCTTTAAAATAATTTTTACAAATTTATTATGAATTTCTAATATTTATTTTCTATTTATTCTATAATTTTCGTTTAAAGTTGGGGTCCTCCACAGAAACACTTGTAGACGGTGATCTACAAGTCCGATTTTGGCCCACTTGGTATTGTTAGAACCGTGACTTCCTGAGCTACGTTTTAGGCTCAAGAAACGGTCCATTTGGCATAGTATATTACCCTGAAAACAGGCCACTACCGACTGACCATTACATGCCTTGTAAACATTTTCAGTTTTGGAGTCTTTTACAGAAACGCTTGTATTACGAGATCCACAACTCTGATTGAGGCCCAATCAAACTCTTTGGATCCGTATCTTCTTGAACTACAGTTTTCAGTTATCAAATACCAAATTCCAATCTGTCTAGATCCCTGAAATCAGGTCCAAAGTGACTGGTCCGCAAGGTTTTCTTCAACAGTTGGTTCATTTTCCAGATTTGGGGTCCTTAACGGAAATGCTTATAAAACGAAATCTACAAATCGGATTTAGGTCCAATAGGTATCGTTGGATTCGTAATTTCCCGAACTGCAGTTTCCATGTATCAAACATCTATTTTGGTTCTGTTTTGGTCCCGAAAAAATGGACAGAAGTGACTGATCAGTAGCTTGTGTTCAACAGTTAAGGTAGTTTGGGATTTAATTCATAACTTGCTCATTTCTTAACATATTTGAGTGATTCCAAAGGAGTTTTACCCTTAACTCATGTATCTAGCTTGCTAACATGTTTTAAACCATTAATTACATGAACCCAAAGAATCTAACATAAAAAAAATATATATAGCATACAAAGGAAAGCTTTTTCTTAAACCTTTTGGTACAAAACTTGATTTCCTCACTTTGGATCTAACTTTTTATTTCAAAAATACTTTGATACACATATAAAATACCAATACTCATGTAAATCATGAGTTTTTAATGATCCAAAATAAAAGTTTCTTGGTTCATAAAGATCTAACAAAAAGAGCACAAAAAGTGAAAACTTTCATTTTCTTACCTTTTTCTTCTTTCAAGCCTTCTTGATCCTTCAAAGTAGCTTATGATTTTAAGTTGTATGAAGATCCAAGACCCCTCCTAGACTCCCTATAACTACCGAAACATGCAGCCTCCTTTCTCTCTCTATTGTTCTTAGTTTAGACTTAGGTTTAAAAATTAACATAACTTAGTGTATATACAATATACATATAACACATATAATTATAGAATATGTAACTCCCAATATAATTACATATACTTATTATCAATTTAATGTATATGTTACAAAAATTAGAATTTTTAATGCCCTAAGGCTTGTTTGGCAAAACCATATTAAAATAATGACTTGATCATTCCTTAAGCCTTTTTGGCAAAACAAGATTAAAATAAGAATTTCAAAAGCTCTAAGGTTTTCTTTGATAAAATCAAATTAAAACTCTTTTAATAAATATAGTTTATTGTCCCACATTGTTTACTTGGATTTTCATATCCAATCTTAATTAAATAAACTAATTACCACATACTAAATAAATTTTTCACTTAACCAAATATCACAAAATTATAATCTCATTATAATTTTATTTAACAATTAATATATCACTTTAATTATTAAATTACGACATCAATATAGCAACTCATGTAATCTTTAACAACTCTCTAACTGTTAAATTAAATTAGAGTATTATTTAATTCACAAATATATACTAACAACAATCACATAAATAAAATATTTATTTAATTAAATAAATATTTTAAATTACAAATAAAATTTTGGATTGTTACAGCAAGTCATAACAGTTGAACAAACAACTTCAAGAATTTAAACATTCTTTTTAAACTTCAATAACCGAACGAGGTTACGAAGCAGCTTGAATAATAGGAATAGTCTTGATTCCTATCATCTTAAAACATTAGTCACATTCACTTGGAAATACTTTCATTCTCTATTCTTTTTCATACACATCTTGTCTGGCTAGAATCAATAGCACAGACGTAACAATAACTGTTCATGTATAAACAGAACATTCTTTTATTAAACAGTTCAAACATAGAACAATTCATCTCATAGAAACACCGAAGTGTTCATATTGTGGCACAAGGCCTCATACGTTCTACCACCTTGCACAAATATCGCACATTCGCACATAGACAGAACTTCTCAAGTTCAACATCTGAGAAGTTTAAGAAACTAGCATTCATTTAAAATATGAATGAAGTTAGGAAACTTGCCTTAAGCACAGCTACAACTTACACAGAACTACTCATCCCAATCCCTATAACATATAAGAAAATAACAAATACACCAATTAGTCATATACTTGACTTACGCATTGGTTTACTTAACTTTACTTTTTAAGGTTCGCGTTCTTGCAATATAATTTTACGCGACTAACTTTCATTACCGGTTTACGGTTTCATGACATACGGAGATGTCTTACTCAACATGTTCATCATCTTTGATGATTCACATTCTTACCTTCTTCGTATACTTCTCTAGGACTCAGTACACATCGCTTCTCTGCTAGTAGTCCATATGGTACTCTGAGTGGTTTCCCAAAAACAACGAACAAACAAGTTCCTGTCTCATCTACATTGCCATCACAATGAGTTTGATCGATTTCTAGTTTCGTATATACCTTCGCTCTCTGAAGGAATTGTTTAGCCCAGCTCCCATATGTCAACCATCAAAGGTTACGATTGTACCACAACATAACTTTCTCTTAACTTATACGAATTATTAAATTATAATGTTCGTTAAGTTAATTTCTTATTCCTTTTGGCTTCTGGCAAGTAATTGCCATACCTCAAGATTCATTCTTATCTGATTCACATTTGGCTTCCATTAATCTCATTACCGTTCGATACGGCTTTCTTGATACCATTCGTATCTTACTTACTACATTCATCAACGTCTATGTCATACAACCAGGGTATACTTAGCACGTTCGTCAAACTCGAATACGATTCATGAGGATCGTTTACGTATTCAACGTTCACGTTGCTTGTCTCTTAATCTCTCATTCAACCTTTACTCAAGGTTTTAATTGCTTTCGATCGTTATCCATCCCATAAACCCCATGTTCATTATTGTTTCTTAATGTCAAAGCCATACGGTTCGCTGTATGCTAAGACCGATCCTTCATCGTAACAATGTTGCATTCATAGCGTCTAAACGCTTTACATTCATCTCTCAATGCCATGTCATAACATCAAAATGTTATACATTAACATCATCAACTAACGTCTAAGGAATCACAACCATAGCAATCCATCACGTTCGTTTATAGCGACTACGGTCCCTGGACATCGGTTCCGTAACTCGCATCTACATTCTTTGTCTTTTATTCTCGTTTAATCTTTTCGTTCAACCTTTATTAAAGGTTTAAAACACTTGATTAAGTGTTACATTAGTTGGACATTATGTTCATATTTCTTTCTTGCACATCCTCTAGTAACTGAGAACTAAAAATCTCATTTACGGCATTACTCGCACTTGCCACGCGGCTTACTGGCCGCTGCCTCCCCTTCCTCTCACGCTGCGACCTGACCTACTTCTCTCTCCTCTCTTCCCGGACCGGCGTTGCGGCGCGAGTCCATACTTAGTGGGCCGTGCTATGGCGCCACACTCCAGAAGATTTTTGTACTGTACATGGCGCTGCGGTGCCACTAATTGTACTACTTGCTCACGCCATATGAACTCTTGCAGCAGTGCTCTCGACATCATATGCTGTCCGTCGCATTGGCCTCCAAAGCCACAACTTCATGACTATGCGGCTACCAGTATGAAACCTAGAAAATTTTCTAAGTCTTTTACAAGCTTGAGACGCTGATTTCGAAATCTCATAACTTCTTCATTATAACTCGGAACGAGGTCGTTCCAAAGCCATTTTCTTCCTTATCTTACGTACTTCGATTACCCTTGGACAAAACATTGTTCTGAATCCATTAACATACCATTCAATTGGCTTAATCTTAACCCTTCGTTCATTTTAACATTTTTAACGTTCTTCGTTCGTACGTAATTCGGTCATCCGAACTCGGAATTCGTTCATTCTTGAGTCCACGACTCACATTGTCAACATTCTCTTACATTCTTATGAAACCCTACACGTTCGGGTTTCATTTACTAACTTTCAAATTTTCGTTCTTCTTTTAGGAAATTTTTGCCATAACTTCGTTATATCTTAGTTTTAATCCGTTCTTCATGAACATTTCTACCGTTCCTAACCAAGCAATAAGCAACTAACTTATACGCGATGATTTTAAACTTGTCCATCAAAAACATGTATACTACGATGGTTTTAAAATTTTCCATCAACAACGTTCTTCGCGTTCTTCGTATGTTCTTCGTGTTCTTCATTCGTTCTTCATTTTTAATCGATATTTTGGATTACAATTTCACTTTTTCTTAGAATTTGATGTTATAGAACACCATTCCTTACTTATTTAACCTACTCATTCATAAGATTCATTCAGATCGCTCAAAATCCTTACAAATCTTATACTTCCTTAAGAATTTTATAAACTAAATTTCTTATTTCTTATTTCTTCTTTTCTCATGATTTCAACCATATGAAATCATTCTCAATATCTTTTACCCCTTATTCTCATTTAAACTATGTTTTTAACATAAAAACTTAAAGAAAAATTATCTAGAAGTTAGGTTTTCGGATTACCTTTCTTCTTTAATCTTCCTCCGTCGGACAAAATTTGCTCACGAGCAAGCTTTTCTTCCTTCTTCTCCTTCTCTTCCCCCATCCGAACTCTCTCTCTTTCGCTTTCAAAGTGTAGGATTTCAAAATCCCATTCAAATGAGATTAAGCTTCCTATTTATAGATTTTCAAGGTTAGGGGCAAAATAGTCATTTCACCCTTAAAATAACTATTCACACCTCCATACTATTCAAGACTTAAAGACTAAGTTAACTTAGCCCTCAAGTTTGCTTAGCCCTTAAGTTTCGTAGTTCCGTCTTTCGGTTTTCGTCCGACAGTTTTAAAAACTGCTATTCTCGGAATCTAAATATTTTTGGATATTTTGTCTTTGGCCATAACTGAAATATTATTAAATATTCCATCACGTCTCAACATTTTACGTATTCTATAACTTCTCGGAATTTCAAAATAAATCTCCGAGCAGAAACGGATGAATAGTGCCTATTTCGTCTTTTTCCTCGAAAATATTTTGTTCCCGGAAAACTTTTATTTTCATCTTGAAAATTCTTACTCGTTCAATCTAGCTCGTAGCCAGATTCCTCCTGATTAATAATCATTCTAGGTTATAAAACGATTAATAAACACATAGCACAGAATATTATTAATAAATATTCATTTTATTAATAACTAATTCTTTAAATCTTAATTTCTGGACAATCCGGATTTTCGGGTTGTCACATCCTTCCCCCCTTATAAAAATTCAGTCCTCAAAATTTATTCAAATCATACCCTTACCCGGGTCATCACATTCACCCCTTCTTCACAGAATTTTGCCCTCGAAATTTTAGCCTACCTTTCTTCACAACTTCTCTTCAAAGAAGTTCTTATCTTTCAAACATTCTCTCACCTTCACAACTTATCCAGAATTATGAAGTAGAATGAACAACGAGGAATATAAGAATTCCTTTAAAACATTTCATACTTTTGCTGAGGGGTCAAATTAACCATGAACTCTTACTGGGTTTACCAGCATGACGCCGTAACCTTTCTTTCTACGGTCAATTTACAATCACAAAGAAGGTAAACTACCTCTTCCATACGTAGGTGATCAACCCATCGTATAACCCCATTTCGGAGTATGTTCACCTCAGACTTACTCATTAGATTCTACACCAAAACAATTTGGTTTGGCATAGCTCTTCAAAGAAAGCTCGATTTTCTTTTAATCATGACATACCATTTGTCTTAGCCAAATCAAATAGCTTAGACCATACCAATAAATTGGACATCAACTTGAAACATTCGTCTAGTCAACTCAATTGACATCGACTACTTCTTTAAATTCTTTCGCAATACATCAAAACGTTTTATGACGTCATGATACCGCACTCTTCACAGTATGTTGAGGACTTCGTCAGTTTATGACTTCGTCATTATACATCATACCATAGCAGGTTGTTGATCCTAAGATCACATCCCACTAGGTTCAATTGCATTAACAACTCCATCTTTTTACCATCCTTGCATCAAATGCACGGACGATATAAAATTCCTTTTGATATTTTTAAATCAATCTCTGTCTAGCCGAAGCAATTGGCATAGACATACAAAGCATATCTCTTTTAAAATCCATTGGTTCCAAAAGTTGAACCAATTCTTTTCTTTTCCAAAATGTACATTTTAGCACGATTTGAATAAACTTCAAAATCTAGCATAGCTAGAGGATTTGGAATATCCTATTCTCCATCTTCTTTCATTGTCTTACTGCGACAATACTTAAACTTCTCTAGCACCTTCAATGCTAAGTCTACTGAAAATACTTCGTTTTCAGTATAAACATCTCTATACCATAGTATAGTTCATCAACTTACCACACTTTATGTGTTTAGGAACTTTCCACAACCATATGTGTTTAAGAACTTATCTTCACAATATGTAATCCAAGAACAAATCAAGGACTATCCATATGCTTAGGGCTCAAAAACATAGCATATAACTATGAGTCACAAACTTTTCATAAGTATGAGTTTCAAGAACCCGCACCTATCTTATCATTTTCTACCTATCAAGTATATACATGAGAAAAGATTCACCTTCTCTTTATATACATCTTGATAAATACACCAATTTCAATGATTATCACTATAATAAACTGAGTGGTTGTTACACCAAGCACAAACCTCTATCCATACAAAGATTCATACAACTCAGCCATCACATGAGTCCTCAATTAAAATCTTACAACTTCTAACTTTCTCTTTACTTAATATGAATTTTCTTTAATTCGTATACTATCCTTTACAACTCAATTTGAGTTCTTCTTCCCATACTACTTTGTAGTACCATTCATTCATAGCTTTAGCTATAAATCATTCATCGTTTAACAGCTCATCTGTTACTATGATTTACTATGATCACGTGGTGATCTTCTTATCCTTCTCTTTACGATTATAGTCTTAGGTACTCATACCTAAGGTTTATAACCTATCTGCTCTGATACCAACCTGTAATGCCTCGAAATCTGGTCTATCTTCACACCTAGATTCCGTAAATCACGAGTACATCATTCATCCAACATACATCATTATATACTGAATATAATAACATACATTCTGAATTCCCAGGTTCTAAAACCTTATAACCTTTCTCATTACAAATAATGATAATTACATTATTCCTTTCATCTTACAAGAGTGACTTTTATCCGCCACCAAGGATACATACAGTTCATTAAACTAGTTTATAGTTTAATTTTCATCTTTCTACACCACAAGTCTTCACCTGATCTTCTCGCTCATTCACATTCTGAATGGTACTTCATCTGGATATCGTCAGCTTGATCTATACGGGATCCTTAAGTTCTTCTAACATCGTTCGCTGAAAATGTTTTTCATTTAAAGCAAGTGTGAGCATTCAATTGCCCAGCAAGTCATAACAGTTGAACAAACAACTTCAAGAATTTAAACATTCTTTTTAGACTTCAATAACCGAACAAGGTTACGAAGCAGCTTGAATAATAGGAATAGTCTTGATTCCTATCATCTTAAAACATTAGTCACATTCACTTGGAAATACTTTCATTCTCTATTCTTTTTCATACACATCTTGTCTGGCTAGAATCAATAGCATAGACTTAACAATAACTGTTCATGTATAAACAGAACATTCTTTTATTAAACAGTTCAAACATAGAACAATTTATCTCATAGAAACACCGAAGTGTTCACATTGTGGCACAAGGCCTCATAAGTTCTACCACCTTGCACAAATATCGCACATTCGCATATAGACAGAACTTCTCAAGTTCAACATCTGAGAAGTTTAAGAAACTAGCATTCATTTAAAATATGAATGAAGTTAGGAAACTTTACTTCTACATGCCTACTGACTACATCGAACTGCTCATCCCAATCCCTATAACATATATAAAAATAACAAATACACCAATTAGTCATATACTTGACTTACGCATTGGTTTACTTAACTTTACTTCTTAAGGTTCGCGTTCTTGCAATATAATTTTACGCGACTAACTTTCATTACCGGTTTACAATTTCATGACATACGGAGATGTCTTACTCAACATGTTCATCATCTCTGATGATTCACATTCTTACCTTCTTCGTATACTTCTCTAGGACTCAGTACACATCGCTTCTCTGCTAGTAGTCCATATGGTACTCTGAGTGGTTTCCCACAAACAACCAAGAAACAAGTTCCCGTCTCATCTACACTGCCATCACAATGAGTTAGATCGATTGCCAGTTTCGTATATACCTTCGCTCTCTGAAGGAATTGTTTAGCCCAGCTCCCATATGTCAACCATCAAAGGTTACGATTGTACCACAACCTAACTTTCTCTTAACTTATACGAATTATTAAATTATAATGTTTGTTAAGTTAATTTCTTATTCCTTTTGGCTTTCTAGCAAGTAATTGCCATACCTCAGGATTCATTCTTATCCGATTCACATTTGGCTTTCATTAATCTCATTACCGTTCGATACGGCTTTCTTGATACCATTCGTATCTTACTTACTACATTCATCAACGTCCACGTCATACAACCAGGGTATACTTAGCACGTTCGTCAAACGCGAATACGATTCACGAGGATCGTTTACGTATTCAACGTTCACGTTGCTCGTCTCTTAATCTCTCATTCAACCTTTACTCAAGGTTTTAATTGCTTTCGATCGTTATCCATCCCATGAACCCCGTGTTCATTATTCTTTCTTAATGTCAAAGCCATACGGTTCACTGTATGCTAAGACCGATCGTTCATCGCAACAACGTTGCGTTCACAGCGTCTAAACGCTTTACATTTATCTCTCAATGCCATGTCATAACATCAAAATGTTATACATTAACATCGTCAACCGACGTCTAAGGAATCACAACCATAGCAATCCATCACGTTCGTTTATCGCGACTACGGTCCCCGGACATCGGTTCCATAACCCGCATCTACATTCTTTGTCTTTTATTCTCGTTTAATCTTTTCGTTCAACCTTTATTAAAGGTTTAAAACACTTGATTAAGTGTTACATTAGTTGAACATTATGTTCATATTTCTTTCTTGCACATCCTCCAGTAACTGATTACTAAAAATCTCATTTCTTCGGCATTACTCACTGACTTTGCATCATACCGCCGTGTGCCTTCCCTTCCTTTTTCGCACGCGCTGACCTACTTCTCTCTCTCTCTTCCTCGACCGGCGTTGCGGCATGAGTCCTCATTTAGTTAGTGGTACATGCTGCCATTCCACTCCGTAAGATTTTTCAGATCGTGTATATGGCCAAATATTGCTTTCCACAAATTGTACAATGGTTCACGCTGCGGTGAACTCTTCACGTGTGTTTCGGACAACATTACATACCGCGACGTTTGGCCTCAAGGCATAACTTCGTGACTGCAACAATAAGTATGAAACCTAGAAAATTTTCTAAGTCTTTTATAAGCTTGAGACGCTGATTTCGAAATCTCATAACTTCTTCGTTATAACTCGGAACGAGGTCGTTCCAAAGCCATTTTCTTCCTTATCTTACGTACTTCGATTACCCTTGGGTTGAACTTTGTTCTGAATCCGTTAACATGCCATTCAATTGGCTATATCTTAACCCTTCGTTCATTTTAACATTTTTAACGTTCTTCGTTCGTTCGTAATTCGGTCATCCGAACTCGGAATTCATCCGTTCTTAAGTCCACGACTCACATTGTTAACATTCTCTTACATTCTTATGAAACCCTACACGTTCGGGTTCATTTACTAACTTTCAAATTTTCGTTCTTCTTTTACAAAATTTTCATCATAACTTCTTTATAGCTTAGTTTTAATCCGTTCTTCATGAACGTTTCTACCGTTCCTACCAAGCAATAAGCAACCAACTTATACGCGATGGTTTTAAACTTGTCCATCAACAACATTTATACTACGATGGTTTTAAATTTGTCCATCAATAACGTTGTTCGTGTTCTTCGCGTTCTTCGTGTGTTCTTCGTGTTCTTCGTTCGTTATTCATTTTTAATCAATATTTTGGATTACGATTTCACTTTTTCTTAGAATTTGATGTTATAGAACACCATTCCTTACTTATTTAACCTACTCATTCATAAGATTCATTCTGATCGCTCAAAATCCTTACGAATCTTATATTTCCTTAGGAAATTTATAAACTAAATTTCTTATTTCTTATTTCTTCTTTTCTCATGATTTCAACCATATGAAATCATTCTCAATATCTTTTACCCCTTATTCTCATTTAAACTATGTTTTTAACATAAAAACATAAAGAAAAATTATCTAGAAGTTAGGTTTTTGGATTACCTTTCTTCTTTAATCTTCCTCCGTCTGACAAATTTTGCTCACGAACAAGCTTTTCTTCCTTCTTCTCCTTCTCTTCCCCCATCCGAACTCTCTCTCTTTCTCTCTCAAAGTGTAGGATTTTCAAAATCCCATTCAAATGAGATTAAGCTTCCTATTTATAGATTTTCAAAGTTAGGGGCAAAATAGTCATTTCGCCCATAAAATCACTATTCACACCTCCTTACTATTCAAGACTTAAGGACTAAGTTAACTTAGCCCTCAAGTTTGCTTAGCCCTTATGTTCCGTAGTTCCGTCTTTCGGTTTTCGTCCGACAATTTTTAAAACTGCGATTCTCGGAATCCAAATATTTTTGGATATTTTGTCTTTGGCCATAACTGAAATATTATTATATATTCCATCACATCTCAACATTTTACGTAATCTATAACTTCTCAGAATTTCAAAATAAATCTCCAAGCAGAAACGGATGAATAGTGCCTATTTCGTCTTTTTTCCCGAAAATATTTTGTTCCCGAAATTTTTTTATTTTCGTCTTGAAAATTCTTACTCGTTCAATCTAGCTCGTAGCCAGATTCCTCCCAATTAATAATCATTCTAGGTTATAAAACGATTAATAAACACATAGCACAGAATAGTATTAATAAATATTCATTTTATTAATAACTAATTCTTTAAATCTTAATTTATGGACAATCCGGATTTCTGGGTTGTCACATGATACGTAGTCATACCTCTCAGACCTGCCAGTGGGAGAAAGTCTATATAAGGGGCATGTGTGATGAAACTAAATGGAGAACAGTAGCCATAATAAACCAAAATAGAGAATTGCTCCTCAATCACAGTCAAAAAGACAAACCATGACGCCGTATCTACACAGTCAGTGGGGTAGAAAGAGTAAGATATCTCTATATCATGTCTAAAGCAGTATCAATGACGCTTGAACATACCTATCGGTCTCAACTACGTCATAAACCAAACACAATAATATAGCACTACCTCAAAAGAACTCATCAGGATGAGTGCAGCAAAGAGAAGCTGAAATGTAAGTCTCTGCCAAAATCATGGGAAGAATGAAATGATCCTCCCTAAGAGCCATAACAGCGGTGACTAAACCAATGTTCAGCTGATCCATATAAAGAGGCATATACTTTAACGCACATCAATAAAGCGTCCACTCGGGCAACCCTCCAAACCTCCTCGGAGATGACAAAATCCCCCTGATACAATAGAAAACTGTCAGCAGCCGTAAAGTGGTCAATCAAAAAAATCCATGGACACCACATGTCCAGAAGAGACCTCATCTAAAACAACTGCCCATCTCAAACCAGTTATAGTCATGAATTGTCGATGCATATGACCAACAACCACCCTAGCACAGGGTACATCTAATAGTAAACCAGTAATACGATGGTACTCATCTAAGGTCGGAGTCAACTTATCTGATCTAAATCTGAAAATGTGTCTATCGGGGATCTAACAAGATAATATACCCTCCTCAAAGCCCTTGGCGACCTGAAACATCAAGAAAGACATGGAATGTCTCAGCATCCAACATGCTGATAGGCGATCTGAATCTGGCAGACTGTCACACCAGGATCTCAAGCTGGAAGCAATGCGAATACAAGGAAGGTGGTCGATACGTACCACTAATGATGAAGACATTTGTAAATCGTATCATGTGACCATACAAGGGTCAATCCCAACTCATAAAAATAAAAAGGCAAATCCATATAATATAATGCATTCATCATGATAAATGACAATTCAATAGGTGCAATAAATTAAAAACATTATACATACATCTCTTTAAAATATAAAATTGAATACATCATGAAATTAAACGTCATCTTTTTTCCTACAAATGAAAATAAAAAGTCCAGGGAAATAGGGCACATCCACCCAATGTCTAACAAAAGCCTATCAGAAGAAATCATAGATGTTTATATCCCCAAGTCGATCAACACAATCCAATTCCTCTTGAGTCACGATATCTCTACTAAGAGGCACATTCAGACGGTACAAGGGAGGATCTCCACCAGCAAAACTACTAATATATGGCCCGCCAGAAAGACTAAAACCAGACCCGGAGGGATAATAAGTAGTAGCCTTCGCAGGATCCCTACCCAAATAGCGTCAAAAAAGGACAACTGATCCACCTGCTGAGTCAAAGCTGTTATCTGGTCTAATTGAGTTGGCTCCCAGACACAAGCGAGCCAATCTGCCATCATAATGGATCCAGGCACCATTTTCGCTAGGAACTGGGTAGCACGGGTCTGAGCCCCAATGGTACAGGGAGTCCACCACTGATGAAAAAAGTCCTGAGTACAAAGGCCATCGTACAATGTAAAGCCATCCAAGCTCATCATGGGAATATTTCTAATCAGTTGGGACAAAGTCCATGAACGTCGCTTAGGAAGAAGATGAGGATTATGAATCTCTCATGTGATACACCTAATAGCACACTCTCCCAAGTAGAGCTCCCAACCTCCCTCAGTCAAGATGGAATTCTGACGAGTAGACAATGCATACTCAGCTTCTATTGGGAAGCCATCCTTGAAACCAACTATCAAGAAATCTGGAGTATAAGGAACCCAGGTGAAGACATCAGCAGTCAGCATCTCCAACTGTAAATGAGAGTGAGTAAAGTTATCCATTACAGGGACCTCAACTAAGGTAGAATGGTGCCATCGACGTACCCACGGATATGTATCCAAGCTTAAGGTGATAACTGGCCGAAGGAAAGGAAGCCTCTCATCAGCCCAGAACTGAAAAGGCATCAATCAACTACATCAATCAATATATCAAAAATACCCGAAGGTGGGAAATGGAAAACTAAATAAAGCTACTCACCAGCAGAAATGGGTAAAAACCTAGCCAAATCTCTGTAACGCCCTCTGAGCGCATACGCATCCTGCGAAAGAAATACACAAAGGTAAAGGATCCCCAGTTAAAATCCCCTATGTGGTCTACCTCGCAAAGAATGCCAACTAAGGTAAATAAAATAGTCAAGGAGTTGTATGAAATGAAACAACCCTTGAAGATAATCAGAGTCAAACGTCGTAGAATGTATCTTTCTCCCTCAAATCATTAGGAAGAGGCTCTCACAAAGTGCCACTGGCAGCATCAATGCTCAGAGGACCAGAACGAACGGTCCGACCCTTAAGGGCAGAAGGAGGAACCCCAGTAGGGATCGAACAACAGTGGGGTAAATATCCACCACTAATGGCACCCTCTCACCTATAAACTCCAAGTCGGTGATAAACCGCTAATCCATCAGCGTCATCACCGCCTTATAATCTAGCAAGTGGAGTGATTGGGCCTGATGAAACCATCTCTCTAGCAAAGATCTCAAATATCCCCATGGACAACGCTGTGGTGCAATGGATAAGAAAGCCTCCAATCCCCAGGAATGAAGAATAGCTTGGTAATCGGGATGAAGGCTCCTATACAAAGAATTGATGATGAACCAGTTCCCCCAGGGCTGAGTAAACTTGAGAACCTGCATATTCAAATCAAGGTTCAACCATTGCCAAAAATAGAAGAGAAAATCTATTCAAAAATGAAAACCTTCAATACCTCGTTAACATGTAGATGGATCGATAGGTGGCATCTCAAGTCGCCTAGTAGATCGGGAATCATCGTATGTATCCTAAGAATGTCCAGGCGAGCAGTGGAAGAAGAAGGCACAGGGTCCTCAGTAGGAACATCCTCCTTCTTCTCAGGAACTCCAGTCCTATCAACCCTAATAGGACGGATCACAGACTTAGTCAACCGATGAACCTGTTGGGCCGAGCGAGGCAAAGGAACATCTAAAGATGTCCTCCTAACCCCCAAAAAAACATTACATGACGAGGAACTACTAGGTCTATCGGAATCCATGCATGTGACGCCCCCAAAATTAGGTAAATGTCACCCATCTTGGGTCGCCACTTACATGGTACATAAATTCAAATACAACTTAATTATACAACTGTCGTGTAAAGTACGACAAAACATAAGTTGTGAGTTTTAATACAAATATTATCGTCTACATAATATTCAAACTCAAATTCAATATTATTACATTTATTTTCCACTATTTCACTGAATAGTGAGGACTACTAATGCTATCATCTGGTTCGTCACTCCGTTCCCCGACTAGTCCACTCTTTACGTTCTCATTTCACGAGAGAATAATAAAATAAAAGGGTGAGCTCAACTAGCCCAAGAGGGAAATATTATGACTAAGATAATGCAGAATATATTATCGTTAGCCTTCAACAATGTTAAACTGATACAATATAACAACCATCAATTTTAACTACAGTGGAACAAGCAATCCATTAAAAGAGTCAAGTAGAGAATAAAATCTACTATCTTTTATGATTTAAAAGGTTTTTCATCACTTTTATCGCTGGGACTCAGCATAATAAATAATCCACATCATCGAATCACCCACGCACTTTTCTGCCAAGGATATTCTTTAGTATCACAACCACAATTATCCATGCACTACGGGCCAAGAATATTTGTGTATTCAATAATGGTCATGATCATGCCAACAACTATCCATCAATGCACTACGGGCCAATGAGGACTTTTACCACATCATTTGTAACATTACGGTCATGATTACACCGAATAATCCCTGGTCATAATCATACCAAGTCCATCTATGCACTATAGGCCACAGATGACTTTCAACAAAATATTAACATGAGGATGATGACAATGATATAAGAATTCAATAAAAAAAGTTCAAGAATTATTTTACCCAGGAACTAATAACGTTTAAATTGTCAACATGATACTACTTTGTAGAGTAAAATTCAAGAATGCTTAGAAGAATATTTTCATGAAAAGATACTGGATGAAGCGTAAATATCAAGGATATTCCACTAATTTCATGGAGCATAGAAGTCAAAACTTTAACCAACTGAATATAATAAGGAATAGAATAACAAATGAAATCACCAAGCATGCGATAGACCGCACAGGCAGGTTATTCCAACAGAATAATAAATAACGGAATCAGGTTCGGCGTAAAATGTACAGACAAGATATTCCAACATAATAATAAAGACGGAATCAGGTCCGGCGTAAAACGCACAAACAGGATATTCCAAAAGAATAATAAAGACGGAATCAGGTCCGGCGTAGAACGCACAGACAGGATATTCCAACGGAATAATAAAGACGGAATCAGGTCTAGCGTAAAATGCACAGCATGAAGATATTCCAACGAGAATAATAAAGAGCGGAACCGGTCCCACGTAGAACGCATGCATGTGATGTTCCAACGAATGATAAAGAATGGAACAACGAAAGAATTTCACCAAGTATAGGGTAGCCCAGCATTATCTGAGTTATTCCAATGAATAATAAAGAATGGAATAACGAAGTTCTCTTCATAGATAAGAAAGAAATAATACTCCCTACCTTAGAAAAATTGGATACTGGAATAGTGAGGTAGCAGACTTCTCTTCTTTTTTCTATAATTTCTCTCTATAATAATCGCTCTAAAGCTTTTGTGAATTGGTGAGAAATAAAGGAAGAATGAGCTTCTATTTATAGAAAAATATAGTTTCGATAATTGCACGTTTTGGGGCTCGAAAAATTTTAGTACAATACCTGCAACTTTTCCTTTATTTATAATTTAGTCTAGCAAGTATTATCAATCTTGCACCAACTCTCCTAATAGTAAATAATGTGAAACAATAGTTCAATTATGTGAATCAATAGTATAATCATGTGAAAAATACGATTTACAGTATAGTACCTCCATCTATACCTCCATTTTTAACTTAGTCAAGCAAGTATTATCAATCTTGCACCAACTCCCCTAATAGTAAATAATGTGATTCAATAGTACACATATGTGAACAAATAGTTATATAAGCATGTGAATTACTAGCAATTAATTGCTCATTTATCCGATAAATTACCCGATTTATCAATATAACCCCTAGACATCAATTATCATCTGAATAAATGTCGATTTTCACTAAAAAAAACAATTCCAACATAGTAAAACTATTTTTATCAAAAATATAAATTTTGAAATTTTGAAGTTTGACTTTTCCTGAAAATATAAATTGTGTTTATAGACTATTTTTAATAATTTCGTCGTTCCGGACTCAAATATCACGTCCGCGTCTCCAAGTTTAACTCCAAACAACTTTCATCATTAATATTATAACTCACAATATTTATCAACCAGGTCGTTCCAAGTAAAGAGGGGGATTTCCAATAAGGATTTCTCCCTATTGGCGTGCAATTAGGTGACCAAACCTCTCATTGACAGAACTTCTAGACATTGTAAATATTAAAATTTATAATATGAATAACTTTGTCGTCTCAAGTATTGATTTAATAAAAAATATTTTATGCAGATGATACTGTAACAATAATTGAATCAATAATATGATAGATATGATGCATCAATTACTGTAACAATAAGTGAGTATAACTGAGTGACTTCTCACGTAAGCTTCAATAATCAATACCGTGTGCTATTATGCAACCACGCGTATTACTGTACTTTTACTACCGGGTAGTTCAACAGTTTAACGGTAAAACTTCCGCCGTTATTTTCATAAAGTATTTTTGTCATTTTCTCAATCCGATAATAATTACATTGTGGGGTCCACCAATGATGATTGTCTTAGTTATACGAATATTCCCTGTTAAAACGAATATTCCCCGACCAATCGAATATTATATAACAACTTGCGTACTTTGTAAAATTTGTAAATATTACCCACAACTATAACATTATATCAAATCCACACCATAATATTCAAAAATATATTTCGAGAATATTTAATCTTTATTCAAAAAGTTGGGGTCTTACAACCTCCCCTTCTTATGAAATTTCATCCTCGAAATTAGGGTGCGTACCTGGTATGTCAAAGAGGTGAGGATACTTTGATTTCATTTCAGATTCTAACTCCCAGGTCATTTCCTCAACATCGTGGTTTCTCCACAAAACTTTGACTTGAGGTATAACCTTGGAGCATAGAATATGTTCCTTCTTATCCAAGATTTTAACAGGAACCTCTTCATACGTTAAATCTTCCTCTATTTCGTCCGGTTCTAACTCAATAATGTGGTTCGGGTCTTTAACATATTTACGTAATATGGATATGTGAAAAACGTTATGAACACGAGACATACTTGGCGGTAACGCAAGTCTATAGGCCACAGTTCCTACTCGATCGAGGATTAAAAATGGGCCAATGAATCGAGGATTGAGCTTTCCTCTCTTTCCAAATCTTGTAACTCCTTTCCATGGAGAAACACGTAACAACACATGATCTCCAATATCAAATTCTACGTCCTTTCGATGAAGATCAGCATAACTCTTTTGTCGATCTTGTGAGGTTTTTATACGTTGTCGGATCATTTGAATCTTTTCCGTAGTCATACGTACCAACTCTGGTCCCAACAACGTTGTTTCAGCCACCTCATCCCAGCATAATGGAGAACGACATTTTCTTTCATACAACGCCTCAAATGGAGCCATGCCAATACTAGCTTGATAACTGTTGTTGTAGGAAAACTCCACCAACGGTAAAAACTTGTTCCAATTTCTCTTGAAGTCAAGGACACAGAGTCTTAATAGATCTTTAAGAGTTTGAATGGTCCTCTCCGACTGTCCGTCCGTCTGGGGATGATATGCCGAGCTAAATCGTAAATCCATGCCCATAGCTTTTTGCAAACTAACCCAAAATCTTGAAGTGAATCTTGGGTCTCGGTCAGAAACTATGGATACTAGCATACCATACAGTCTTACAATCTCGTTTATGTACATACGAGCAAGACGTTCAAGGGTATAAGTTTCTCGTATTGGTAAGAAATGAGCAGACTTGGTCAATCTATCAACAATGACCCAAATTGCATTTATGCCTTGAGAAACCTTGGGAAGACCAGTAACAAAATCCATAGTAATGTGTTCCCACTTCCATTCTGGAATTTCAAGTGGTTGCAATGGACCTTTTGGTACTTGATGCTCCACTTTGACTCGTTGACAAATTAAACACCTTGAGATAAACTCTGTTATCTCTCTCTTCATATTGCTCCACCAAAATGTATGTCGAAGATCAAGATACATTTTGGTACTCCCAAGATGGATTGCAAATGGTGTGTTGTGCGCCTCCATCATGATTTTATACTTTAAATCAGGGTTGTTAGGAACACAAAGTCTGGAGTTGACTCGAAGTATTCCTTCTTCATCGATTCTTGCTTCTGGCATAACACCTTCTTGCACTTTCTTCCTCATACGCATCAGCTCCGGATCTGTAACTTGAGCAACTTTAACTTTATCAATTAAAGTCGGTTCTACTCGTATATTCGCCATCATCACATGGGTCCCTGTAGTCTTTAACTCTATCTCCATCCTTTGCAAGTCACACAAAATGGGCTTTTGTGTTGTGAATATTGCACTTTCATGCCGCATATGATCTTCTACTCAATGCGCCGGCTACCACGTTCGCTTTTCGGGATGGTATTGGATGGTATGATCATAATCTTTCAACAGTTCAAGCCAACGTCGTTGTCGCATGTTGAGTTCCTTTTGAGTGAAGAAATATTTGAGGCTTTTATGATCCGTAAAGTTCTCCACTTTCTCTCCATACAAGTAATGCCTCCAAATTTTAAGTCACGAAGACAACGTTATGACTCTAGATCATGAGTAAGATAATTTCTCTCATATTCTTTGAGTTGTCTTGAGGCATAAACTATGACTTTCCCATGTTGCATGAGAACACATCCTAACCCTTTGCCCAAGCATCATTGTAGATGACAAATCCTCTCGAACGGAAGGTATTTTCGAACAAGTCTTTGAAATGAGTCTCCTTTTGAGTTCTTGAAAACTCTTCTCACATTCCTCGCTCCAATCCGAACTTCGTATCTTTCCGAAGTCACTAAGTTAATGGAGTAGCGATTAGAGAAAATCCTTCCACGAATCTCCGATAATAACCAAATTGACTAAACCGAGAAAGCTACGTGCTGGTCACTAATTTGGGTTGCTCGACTTTGAATAGCTTCAATCTTTTCCGGTCAACGGATATTCCATGACTTGATACTACGTGCCCAAGGAATGCTACTTCCTCAAGCGAACTCGCATTTCTTTAACTTGGCATAAAGCTTATATTCACGAAGCTTTTGGAGTATCGACCTCAAGTGTTGCTCATGATCTTCACGGCTTTTGGAATAAATAAGGATGTCATCAATAAAGATGACCACAAAGTGATCCAAATATTCCTTGAATACTCGGTTCATCATATCCATGAAGGCGGATGAGCATTAGTCAATCCAAAAGACATGACTAAGAATTCATAATGCCCGCATCGAGTTCTAAAGGCGCCTTTGGAATATCCTCGATTTTAACCTTCAAATGATGATATCCGAATCGAAGATCGATCTTTGAAAAAATTGTGCTCCTTATGGCCGATCAAACAGTCATCAATACGTGGCAATGGGTACCTACTTTTGATGGTGACATGATTCAACTCCAGATAATCAATACAAAGTCGCATACTCCCATCTTTCTTCTTCACGAATGCGAGCATGAGCACCCCAAGGAGACGTCTTGGGGCGAATGAAACCAATGTCTAACAATTCCTGCAATTAGGTCTTTAACTCCTCGAGTTCAATAGGAGCCATTCGATATGGGGCTTTGGAAATGGGTTTTATATCTGGGTTCAAGGTCGATAAAAATTCAACTTCACGCTCTGGGGTAGGCGGAAGTTCTTCGAGGAATACGTCGGAAATTTATTAACAATAGAAATATCCTTCAAATCGGCGTATTTTTGTTTAAATCAAGTGACATGAGCTAAGAAAGCTTGACATCCATTTTTAATAAGCGAATAGCTTTGTGGCTTGAGATGACCGTGATTGATTTTAATGGTTTGGTCGCTTGAATTCGCATAATAGGTTTATTAGGAATATGAAAGCTAACAACCTTATGAAAATAATCAATTTTAGCATGATGAGTAGTTAACCAATCAATCCCAAGAATCACGTCAAATGCAAGTATTTTTAAGGAGATAAGATCGACAGGTAACAACATGCGATTCTGGATTTGAATCAAACAAGACTTATAAACGATGGATGTAATGAAGGTTTCTCCTAATGGAGTTTCAACAGATAAGTCAAAGTCTAATTTCTCCGGAGTCAAATTTAATTGTTGAGCGCAAGTAGGAGAAATAAAAAAATGGGTAGAACCGGTATCAAATAAGGTATAGACTTCGCTAGAGTTTATGATAAGCTTACCCGTGATGACCTCGTTCGGGTTCCTTGCTTTCTGGGAGGTCACAACAAACGCTCTCCCTTGCACTACCGATTTTGACTTTTCTGGGATGGCCTTTGGTGCCTCCATCCTAGCTGAACTTGTCTTCGGTGAACGACAAAATCGGGCTAGGTGACCTTCTCTTCCACAATTATAACACGTTTTGGATGGCATCGCTCAGTTTGGACTGATATGTCCCTCCCCTCCGCATTTGAAGCATATGATAGGTGCTCCTTCATTAACCACGGTTGCTGGTGCTGACGTCTTTCCATCATTGTTGAATCTCCTTTTCTTGAAATGTCCATTTTTACTGTCTTGGCCATGATTACCACTGAAGTGGTTACCATTTCTGACATGTTGATTTCCTCCACGCTTGTTGTCACCGTTTCGATGACTGTTACCACTTTGTATTTTCATCTTTGTTGGCCGCTTTCCCTTGGTTGCGTTGACTCGTTACCGCGCTCCAATAACTGAGCCCTATTTACAACATCTGAGTACAAACACAGTTTATGAGAAATAAGATATTGACGTATCTCCGGTTTCAAAGCACTTAAAAACATTCGCGTCATTCGCTCCTCATTATCGACCAAATGGGATGCAAACCGGATAACTCATAAATTTAGCCTCGTATTGCAACACACTGGTCATATTGTTTTGTTCCAAATTGATAAACTCCACCTCCTTCATGTGACGCGAATACTTTCGGAAAGTACTTGTCATCTTGAGTCGCGTCAGGTGGAGTGCGTTTCTGATTCGCACTAAGATCTCGCTTTTTCACGCAACATAAAGGTGGCGAAGGAACCTTTGCTCCTCGGAGCATCCCAGACATCAAATATCTTGGTGATTTGCTTTATCCATGCTTCCGCCTTAAGTGGTTTTGGCTCTCCAATAAACTTCGGTGGTCCCAACTCCTTGAACTGTTTAGCAGTGACCGTCCGAGAGTTTCTTGTGTTTACACCTGCATTTTGAATAGGAGTCGCTCTCGCCTGATGTTGCATGAATTACATGAAGCCTCGGAACATTCCATCGTTCATCATTTGGTTAGTGTTGTTGTTTGCATGAGGATTGTCGCCATCCTGATGTACGTTGTCCAGGTTATTGATCTGTGGAGACTCAACGGTCTCCTGTGCTCCATTGATGTTCTCAACATTCTCGGATGCCATTTTCAAACACTGCCACAAAACAAAGGTTAATTGACATGCAACATAATATCACTATACTCTGACCGACCAATCAAATACCAAATAAACTTAGGTAGGTCATATTAGCGAAGGAATTCCCCGTCTCTCCCCTCCTAGTTCTAGTCTCACATCTTAGCCAGGGATCATATCCCTAAGCTTTGATACCAACTGTGAAGCCCCCAAAATTAGGTATACGTCACCCATCTTGGGTTGCCACTTACATGGTACATAAATTCAAATACAACTTAATTATACAATTCAATATTAAGCTGTGATTTTTAATACAAAAATTATCGTCTACATAATATTCAAACTCAAATTCAATATTATTACATTTATTTTCCACTATTTCACTGAATATTGAGGACTACTAATGCTATCATCTGGTCCGTCATTCCGTTCCCCGACTAGTCCCTGCTACGTTCTCATTTCCTGATGAGAACAATAAAAGTAAAAGGGTGAGCTCAACTAGCCCAGTAGGAAATATTATGACTAAGATAATGCAGAATATATTATCATTAGCCTTCAATAGTGTTAAACTGATACAATATAACAACCATCAAGTTTAACTGTAGTGGAACAAGTAATCCATTAAAAGAGTCAAGTAGAGAATAAAATCTACTATCTTTTATGATTTAAAAGGTTTTCATCACTTTTATCGTTGGGACTCGACAATAAATAATCCACATCATCGAATCACCCCTTCACTTTTCTGACCAGGATATTCTTTAGTATCACGACCACAATTATCCATGCACTACTGGCCAAGAATATTTGTGTATTCAATAATGGTCATGATCATGCCAACAACCGTCCATCAATGCACTACTGGGTCAATGAGGACTTTTACCACATCATTTGTAACATTACGGTTAATGATGATTACAAGATAATCCTCGGTCATAATCATACCAAGTCCATCTATGCACTATAGGCCACAGATGAGTTTCAACAAAATATAAACATGAGGATGATGACAAAGATATAAGAATTTAATAAAACAAGTTCAAGAATTATTTTACCCAGGAACTAATAACGTCCACATTGTCAACATGATACTGCTTTGTAGAGTAAAATTCAAGAATGCTCAGAAGAATATTTTCATGAAAAGATACTGGATGAAGCGCAAATATCAAGGATATTCCACTAATTTTATGGAGTATAGAAGTCAAAATTTTAACCAACTGAGTATAATACAGAATGGAATAACAAAAGAAATCATCAGGCATGCGATAGACCGCCGCAGGCGGAGTTATTCCAATGTAATAATAAATAACGGAATCGGTCCGTCTGACAACGCATATATATGATATTCCAACGAGAATAATAAAGATTTTAATCGAATTCCCATAAAAAGCATGCAAAGATATTCCAAAGAGAATAATAAAGATTTTAATCGGTCCCAAGAGAACGCATGAGCGAGATATTCCAACGAATAATAAAGACGGAATCAGTCCCACAGAAAAGCGCATGTATACACGATATTCCAACGAGAATAATAAAGAGCGGAACCCGGTCCCATGAGAACGCATAAACGGGGATGTTCCAATGAGAATGATAAAGAATGGAACAACAAAAGAATTTCACCAAGTGCATGGGGTAGCATTATACTGAGTTATTCCAACGGAATAATAAATAATGTAATAATAGAAGTTCTCTTCATAGATAAGAAAGAAATAATACTCCCTACCTTAGAAAAATTGGATACTGGAATAGTGAGGTAGCAGACTTCTCTTTTTCTTTCTATAATTTCTCTCTATAATAATCGCTCTAAAGCTTTTGTGAATTGGTGAGAAATGAAGGAAGAATGAGCTTCTATTTATAGAAAAATATAATTTCGATAATTGCACGTTTTTTGGCTTGAAAATTTTCAGTACAATACCTCCAACTTTTCCTTTATTTATAATTTAGTCCTGCAAGTATTATCAATCTTGCACCAACTCCCCTAATAGTAAATAATGTGAATAAATAGTTCAATTATGTGAATCAATAGTATAATCATGTGAAAAATACGAATTACAGTATAGTACCTCCATTTTTAACTTAGTCATACAAGTATTATCAATCTTGCACCAACTCCCCTAAAAGTAAATAATGTGATTCAATAGTACAAATATGTGAACAAATAGTTATATAAGCATGTGAATTACTAGCAATTAATTGCTCATTTATCCGATAAATTATCCGATTTATCAATATAACCCCTAGACATCAATTATCATCGGAATAAATGTCGATTTTCACTAACACAAACAATTCCAACATAATGAAACTATTTTTATCAAAAATATAAATTTTGAAATTTCAAATTTTGACTTTTCCCAAAAAAGTCAACTGTTGACTTTTTGACCAAATAGTGAATCTCGAAAAATTTTGTGTTTATAGACTATTTTTACTAATTTCGTCATTCTGGACTCAAATATCACGTCCGCGTCTCCAAGTTCAACTCTGAACAACATTCATCATTAATATTATAACTCACAATATTTATCAACCAGGTCGTTCCTAGGAAAGAGAGGGCTATCTAATAAGGATTTCTCCCTATTGGCGCGCAATTAGGTGACCAAACATCTCCTTGACAGAACTTCTAGACATTGTAAATATTGAAATTTATAATATGAATAACTTTGTCGTCTCAAGTATTGATTTAATAAAAAACATTTTATGCAGATGATATTGTGATAATAATTGAATCAATAATATGATAAATATGATGCAGCAATTACTGTAACAATAATTGAGTATAACTGAGCGACTTCTCACGTAAGCATCAATAATCAATACCGTGTGCTACTATGCAACCACGCCAGACATTCTTGTACTTTTTTACTAATGGGTAGTTCAACGATTAACGGTAAAACTTCTGCCGTTATTTTCATAAAAAAGTATTTTTGTCGTTTTCTCAATCCGGCTGATAATTCCGTTGTAAGGGGTCCACCAATGATTGTCTTGGTTGTACGAATATTCCCTGTTAAAACGAATATTCCCCGACCAATCGAATATTATATAACAACTTGCGTACTTTGTAAAATTTGTTAATATTACCCACAACTATAACATTATATCAAATCCACACCATAGTATTCAAATATATATTTCGAGAAAATTTAATCTTTATTCAAAAAGTTGGGGTCTTACAATGCATGAAAAGAAACTCCAAATCACCTCAAAAAGTATGAGGTATGTTTTACTCCAGTCAATTCAATTGAGCATATTCATCCATCAAGGACAATAGATTCCTAAGGATATGCTTAGATCATCACATCATGCATGTCTACATGTGTAAATTTATGTTATTTTAACATACATCTACAATAGAGTTAAATATGCATGCACATTAAATGCCTAGACTCGTGAATTTTTTTGCTAGAGCATCCTTATAAAATGGACTATCCACATTCATATAGGCATAACTAGGTGACCATTCAGTAGCACACCAACCCAATCAAGAATAATATAAATATTAACATTAAATCAAGCCTACAATGGTAGTCAAATTACCCAGGGCCATTAAAATATAGTCATGACAACTTCATTCTCATTTGTCCTAAAATAGGCAAGATAAACTAGCTAAAATGGGTTCAAAATGACTTTTGGAAAAATGAAAATTTTTCACATCAGAAAGTTCAGCATGGTAAAATAACAAACATTTACTAAGATCGTTCAATTTTATTAAGTCATTTATGCATACATATTTGATACATTGCGGTTAAACCTATTAAACATGAAATCTAAATTTAGAAGAAATGATGTAAATGTTATCAGAGATGTGCATAACATTTGTATAGTGACGAAATTTGAAAAATGCAGTCCGAAATGGGTAGATCTGAGCAGGAAGGTTTAAACTTCTCGAAGGGAATCAAGTTAAAAATGACATTTGAAAGGTCAGGGCCGCGGTCTGCTGCGATTCTACCTATAGTAGTTGTATGTAGGTAGAGCTACAGTAGGGCTAGGTTGGTCCCACCCCATTCAGATTGATCAAATTTAAGTCATGAAAGGTTCCCCTTAAGCCAAAAAGTGAAACTAGCAAAAAAGGTTATACGCGATTGAGTGAAAAGCACCTGAAATCTTAAAACTACTAGAATTTAAGATTTTCAGTCAAGCCGCTGGTAACATCCTCAGCATAGCATCAGGCAGAGTCTGGTAATGTAAGTTGTTAACAAACTGCTTCAGCGAAGCATCATGGAAGCATGATGGTAATAAATCTTGAAAACTACATTCATCAGGAAAGATCGATGATCAAATTTGTTATAAAAGGTATCCCCAATGGAGATATCAAGAAGATCTGATATTATAAGTCGTTGGCGGCAATCTAGCATAGCATCAAGGAAGGATCCAGTGATGTAAGCCATTGAACACTACTTCAGCGAAGATATCAAGAATATCTGATATTGTAAACCGTCGGCATCAACCCGATGGAAATCTAAATCGTTCATTATAGCCCCAACTTAAGCATCGGCGTCAACTCGATGAGATTAACCTTTGGAAAACTACCGTTCAAGTAATCATCGGCATCAACCTGATGAAATAAAACTTTGCAAGCCATTCGAATGGGCATCGAGACAGTTCAGTGATGTAAACATTGTCAACTACCAGTAGGGTAGGTGTTAGAGTTTGTGCCCTAGAGGCCATTTAATTGATATAATTGCTTAATATTTTGATATTATATTTGATTGAATAAATGGATGATTTTATTATGGTTTTATTTACTGTGTTATATAAATGTTAACATAATAAAATTCATTAGAATAGTGATACAAATTATATAGTTTCATGTATGTGACTTGAACATGAGATTATATAATTACAATTAGTATCATTGCTCTTAAATGTCCCTAGTCGAGTATCATTGTTGATGGGACAACAATGATACATTGAGACTAGTATGTGGATCGACTGATGACCAAATCTCATTGGTCATAAATACATGTGATATTAAGTCAATGCATATATACGTGTTAGAGAACGATGTACTGGATAGACCCACCATGAGAATTCTATGTGGAGCATTATGCGAAGTGTCATTAGCAATTCTCATAGTGACTATGATGTAATGATCCTCTGACCTGAAATCACTATATTACTACAAGGGAATTTATGTACTTCGTTATTATTAGAGGTCACCTTTAATAGGGTGGACTATAAAGGCTATTATTTGGAATATCATGAATCGTGTGAGAAATATGAGTGATCTAGATGGAATTTAACCCTCCTATATCTTAGGGGTGATATCAATAGGCCTCTTGATTGAGTATGACTATGAAATGCATGGCCATGCTCAAATAGTGATTTGTTTCATATAGTCTACTCATTGATCAAGAAAACTCAGATTAAATTATGAAGAGTAAGACACATTCCATGACTTGAGTTTAATCTAGGATGTCAAGGTTAAAAGGATTAAATTACATTGAAACATTGGTCACAAAAAGGTTGCATCGAATCATCGATCTTATTATTACTTGGGTAGCAGTGATGCATTACTAGATGTCGCTCACTGTTTATAATCTTATAATATGATTTTAAAATTATTGCCAACGTAATAATAACCTATAGGGTCACACACATAGACCATAATTAAAAGGGAATTATTTTAAATTGTAAAGATTTAAATATGTCAATATGATTGATATCATTTAAATTACAAATTTAAATTAATAGGATAATTTATATATAAGTATATTAATTAAGTAAGACTTAATTAAGATATATATATATATATATATATATATATATATATATATTTGGATTTTATTTTAATAAGATTAGGTTTTTTGATTAATTCCTTTTAACTACTATATATATGATATATAGCTGCCATTTAGATTTATATCATAACCTAAGAAAACCCTAGTCGCTCTTAGAGAGAGACCAAAGAAAAAAAGAGGAAAAAAATCCTGATCCTTTTGGTGGCTAATACCGCAGCTCCCTTTTATTATAGAATCGTGTGACAATTCGCGTGCGTTCGTGTGGATACCGTGGAGATGTAGTTCATTCGGATTGCGTTGGAGATTCGAAGCTTTTTCATAATCGGTATAATCTCTTAACACTGAATTAATTTCTGTTTCGCATGGATCCTATTTTGGGTTTCGGAGATTGTTTTGTTCAGTTTTATATATTCCATTGTGCATTTTTGAGCCAAAAAACCCAATAGTAGGAACCTTTGTCCACTACCAGTAGGGTAGGCATTGTTGCTAACTACCAGCGGGGTAAGGACCATTGTGAACTATCAACATGGTAGGCATCGTTGTCAACTACCAGCTGGGTAGGCACCGTTGTCAACTACCAGTAGTGTAGGCACCGTTGTTAACTACCAACAAGGTAAACACTGTTGTTAACTACCAACAAGGTAAACACTGTTGTTAACTACCAGCAGGGAAGGCACCGTTGTCAACTACCGGTAGGGTAGGCATCGATGTTAACTACCAGCGGGTAGGCACCGTTGTCAACTACTAACAGGGTAAGCACTATTGTTAACTACCAGTAGGGTAGGCATCATTGTAAACTATCGATATCGTATGCATCAGGAAGGTCCGATGATTTCAAAATATCATTCCCCCCACAAAGATGTAGAAAACATCTTAGTTTATCTTCATCAAACAAACATCGACAACACTGATGAAAATAAAAGTCGTTGGAGACAACACAATCGTAAGCATCAGTAGCACTATTAGAAAGTTAATCTTTGGAGACCGCCTCAACGTAGGCATCACATAATTTCATGTGCATTGCATCATTCTATTCCATTTGCATTGCATCATATCAATTACATTGCATCTAGTCATATTTCAAGTGTCAAGTAATCGTTATCATGTTCATTTCATTACATTACATAAACATGATAAAAAGGGGCATCTATAGACACTCAAAATTTTGCTTTCTTGGGACAATCCATGAAGGAGGGCAAAAGCGTCTTTTTACATCCCAGAGACAGCCCCGGAGGACAACAATAAACCTCAAACCACGGAGACAGCCCCATGGAATATCAAATCAAACCCCATAGAAAGCACTGTCATCTAATCAACTTTGGAGACAACCCCGAGGAAAAACAGAAACAACATCGATCAAACCCCGGAGACAGCCCCGATGGACAACCAAAAGCCACCTCAACCCTAGAGACAACCTCGGGAGGGCAAAGAGGAAATGTTGACAACACAACATCAATAAATAAACATCCATCTATAGACATGGTCATTAAGAGTCAGCATAGCAATCCCGAGTATAAACTGCACAAGATAGCTAAACGGACTACCTGCGAAGACCTGAAGATGCTTTTCTGGTCATGGACCAATCTTCTTGGATTGAGAAAAGGGAAAGTCTTATGTCATTGCGCAGCTCTCGGAAAGAGCTTTCCGAAATGATATGGCACACCTCTATAGGATTCTTGGATTGTAAGTTATGAAGGTTTCAAGCAGTTTATGCGTAGATCGAGGTATACGTACTTTGAGGCAATAGGGCCCACCAGGCCCATCCACAGGTCTACCTGCGGCTGTCATAGGTAGAGTCACGGCTGGCTAGCTCTATATATCAACCCCTAGCAGCTCATTTAAATAAAGAAAGAAGAAAGAGAAGGCCATAAGAACAAAAATTAGAGTATATTAGAGAGAAAATGAGTTGTTCTTCTGTTTAAACACTGTAAATCTCTTATGTAAACACTTCTATACATATATACTACAACATATCAAGTTTTAACCAGTGAAAATTGAGTTTAAAGGCGCCTAAAGCCGTTCGATAGACATTCTCGTGCCTAACTATAAGATATCTTCAAATCTGCTCCTTTTTCTTGCTTTACTATATATAAAAGTACTATATATATAAAGATCTGCCTCTTTATGGCACAAATCTAGCTTTTTAACCGTTTATTTTGTGTAAATAGTCAATATTTGCGTGAGTAGATATGTACTAAATCTAACTAGATCTAGCTTTTAACTAGTTCAAAAGTTATAAAACTGGAACCTGGAAGCTAGAATGGTTAAGATCTGTATAGATCTAGTTTACTTTCTAGTTTTTATAAATATTTAGCATCCACGTGACCTTAGATTTGTATATAGAGGAAACAGGAAGCTTATTTAATCACATGTAAGGATTTGTTCGATAAATCACATGTTTAGCAAAGTTTTTAAGTTATTTGTACATAATATGTTTAAATATCCATTGTGCAAGCTTTAAATATTCATGTGAGCCTAGGAACTACAAAGGATTGATGATTTAATCAATGGATCTAGATCCGGTTCCAAAAATGGACTTGTTTAAATTGTAAATGTCATCTTGCAATCCAGTGTACATGTAAATATTGGGCCTTAAAATGGTTATCAAGATTTAAGGTCTCAAAATAGTGAAATAATGGTTTGTAGGTGCTCGGGCTTACTTCGATGGCTTCCATGCCCATAAGGAGACTGACCCTTGTATTTTTTAGTTTTCATTTCGTCAATTAAAATGATTTTCAAATCAAATTAACAAAGATTTTATAGAATATAAATTGCATCGTGATGGATAAACTTAAGAAAAATCAAGCAATTAGAACCCCAAGTTATAAACCCCCCCAAATATGATTCGCATCTCAATCAAATAAAATGAAGCCACTTCTAGGATCAAAAGTATAGCTTAATACAAGATAAAAGGAAGTATCAAATGCCTCAATTCCTATTTGAGCAAAATAGTTTGAAAATCAAATTTCAAAACCTCACTTTTATATGCTTTCATATCTATTAAAACTGAACTTTTATGTAAATCAAACTATTTGTACTTAGGTCCAAAGTGGCAAAGAACTACTTTCAAAATAAAGCACAAAACATCTTTGCAAAATAAATCAAAAGCTTTCAACACACACACAGATAATGCATATGGAATGAAAAAGTAACGATAACCATATTTCACTGAGGTTGAGGGGTGCCTAACACCTTCCCCTCGCTTAAGAAGACCCCCGAACTCTATGAATCTCGAGTTCCGGACCAATTAAATAGAGTCACATAGTGGGCCATATTACAAAAACCTTTTAAAACTTAGATGAGTTGATACATCCATTTAAACTCATATTAACTGGCAACTCTGTTTAAATCACATTAAAATCAAACGTTTTAAATCATCGACATTTATGTTGATCTTTTCTAAAAATACAATGTTGCAAGATAGATCACATAAAGGTTAGTAAACAAATAATAGAAAAGGGAAAAACACGGCTTCGACAAGTACATATATATTTATATGTGTCATGAAACTTAATAATTCAATATGAATTGAATTAAGTATGAAATGATTTAGAAGTATGTTAATAATAATGATAAGCTTGGTTAAGCTTAAGTGTTAAGCCTTGTGTGGCATAATTAATTACTTAATGGAATTAATTAACAGATGATTTAATAAGGCATTGGACTAAGGGTTATATCCAAGCCCAATATTAATTATGTGACATACTTACATGAGTTCATAGGTGTGGCCCAAACCATTGAATTACTAGATTAATATATGAGCCCAATGAGTAAAGGTATTGGTGACTAGCCCAAATTTAATTTACCTTGGGACTAGCCCAATATGTAATGTGGAATGAAAAGTGTACTATACTTAAAATTATATGTCGGTGTATATATATATATAAATGTAGTGAATTAGATGTGTATGTATTTATATAAGGCAAAAATGAGCTAGCATGGTGTACAAAAGAGCAAAATAAAAATGCAACATGAGTGGGTAGCACCCCCAATTACCGCCCAAGCCCCACCTTCCCATTTCAAAGTGCTGATTTTTTTAGCTAATTGAGCTCACAAGCAAGGCCATATGGGAATAATGATGATCTAAGTTAAAAGGCTAAATGTCCTTAAAGTGAATAGTTGATGGAACTTTCCACTAACTCCACTTTTACCATTGGACAATGACCTAATTATTGGACAATGATTTTCCTATAAATAGGGAGCTTTAAATGTGTTGGTAAAAGATTTGCCACATTATATTTGCTAAGTTTTAGGAGATTTGAGAGCTACAGAGAATAAAGAGAAAATGGAATAAACCTAGAAGAACTCTTGCATTTTGGTGGAGCTCAAGAAGAAGGAACCAAGGTGGAGAGCTACTTAAAGTTCATAGCCAAGAGGAATAGAACAATTAAGAGGTAGGTTCACCACTTAGCTTATTTTTGTCAAAGATAGGTTAGTATATGAATATAGGTAGAAATTCATGCTTGTTTGTGGGAGTTATTTATGATGTGGGATCATGATGGATCCGTAGGTATAAGGATGAGTATTGGAAGGATAACATGTGATATATATGTCTTGTATGTGATTTTAGAACTTATGAAACAAGAGTAAAGCATTTGAGCATAAAACCTAACTTAGTAAGCTTGAAAATATGATATTTGTCATAAAATGTGTAAACTATGGGTATAATCATAAATGTTATATTGAACATCTATGCAATATGATTATAACCCAAGTGTAATCGTTGGATTTGGACTTAAACAGAACTCGTAGTGAAGCGTGTAGTAAAACATGTTCAAATGTGAACCCTAGCTTGGAAAAACAAAGAATTTGATTAAATAAATATTTTTTGAAAATTATTCAAAATATTAAATATTGAAGATATGTAAGTTTACAAGACAATGAAAGTGAACTCATTTGGATGTTTCAAGCAAAAGTATGTAAGATTGAATCAAAAGAGGTAGAAAAGTCAAAATAGTGAAAACTTGCCAAAACGTTTTGTCAAGGTAGCGCGCCCCGCGCCTCCCGAGAAAAGAACCTAGTGCACCCCACCGCCAAGGTCGAGCATGGAGTTCTGTAGGAGTAGCGCAGCCCGCGCTGCCCATAAGCTTAAATAGGCGTGCCTGTCTGCACACGCCCCTTTCATAGTTTACGGATCAAGAATTGAACCGAAATCGAATCGTGGTGGATCGTCGGGTCCCATCAAACCAGTCAAAAAAATGAAAATTTTCCTAAAATAAAATAATAAATAATTAAATAATATTAAAAGATTAATTTAAAGATATTAAACAAATAAAGTGATTTTAATTGTAGATTGCAATTATTCTAATATTAAGGATTCCTTTAAGCTATAATTGAACAATTAAAACTAAAAGATGATCTTAATTGTGGGGTTAATAATCAATTAAAATAGTATTTGTTTTAATTGTAAGCTTTGTGAATAATAATGTGGTTTATTAAATAATAAACAATTACAATAATAGTAAAGACTAATTCTTATGGTGGAATTAATAATGTATAAATGATTAAGGTGACATTAAGTAACATTTTAATGGTGGACAATTAAAGTAATATTTAATCATTACTTTAACTGTGGAATAATGGTAAGGAACAATTAAATACTTGGAAGATTAAGATAGATTAAGATTTATGTTATGGAATAATAAAGATTAACCGTTATGATAATAATAATTTATTCAAAGGATAACAAGTCAAGGTTGGAAATAGTCAATGACTCAACAAGTACCTAAATGTGTACTCTTATTGATCGTGTGACAACCAGAAAATTTAGAAAATTTTTAAATTTTAATTAATTGATTTAAGGTTCAATATGAGAACCTAGAAATAAGTGTATGCATTTGATATTTTTAAGAAGGAATTTTGAGGATTTCAAATTCTTTGAAGGATTTAAGTGAATTATTCAGGATTAAGGAATAAGTGAATATGTTCTGTGAATATTGTTATGTATGTGTACAATATGTGGTTAAAGGTCAAGGGTTGACCACATAAACGATATTTGTAACAAACCCTAGATATATATTAAGAACGTCAACTTTCGGTTACAAAACCCTAACAGATTATAAGAAACCCTAGAAACCGGTTTTGGAAACCCTAATTTCAGTTCAGGGAATCCGAAACACTAATTCCGAAATTTAAAACCCTAATCGGGGAATGTAAAAGATAATTATAATGCTCAAGTGCTATTAATTATAATATTAATTAGGGTAAAGCTTAATTATTTAGCAAACCCTAATTTCAAATTTTTAAACCCTAATTTATGGATTTGAAACCCTAATTTATAAATAGGGAAAACCTAAGTGTTAATTTAATAATTTTAATATTAATTAGGAAACATTAATTCTAATTTTCAAGCTATAATTAAATATAAAATTCTAATCTAATTACGAAATTAGGAAATTATTTTTCTATTAGAAACCTTAATTTTGGGTTATAAACTCTAATGACCATTTTTGACCATTATTGCAAATTACCAATTTTAATTAGGAAATACTAATCCTAATTAGCAAGATTTAAATTATGATTAAGAAATTTTTATATAATTAGAAAATTCTAATTATAATTTAGAAATATTAATTTTCTATTTTGAAAACCTAATTTGGAAATTCTAGAATTTAATTTTTTTAAAACCTAAGGGTTCAAACCCTAAACCCTAAGGGTTCAAACCCTAAGGGTTTGCATAAAATGACAATTCTAGAATTAAAATTGTATGGAAATGTCTATTTTGCCCTTATTACATTATTTTAAGATAACTTGAAATCTTGCCATATATTGGTTGGTGAGCAACCCTAACCAGCCCCATGTGACTGAAATCAGCCAACACATTAGCCACATTATTGAAATAAATAATACATATAGATTAAAGAGAGAAATCCTACTTTACTTCTCATTATTGCCAAGCCAGTCTCTCTCATCCATTTCGAAAATCTAGAGTGAGAGAGAGAGAAAAAAAAAAGTTAAGATATGTTAGCCTCTTATCAAGCCAAGAACAGCAATCAGAAGTCAGAATCCAAGATCAAAGCTCAAAGTGGTAAAGAACCCTAAATCTTAAAATTTTATGATTTGATGTTATATGTTAGGATCTATTGTCTTAGAAGGTGTCTTTTAGTGATCTGGGTTGTTAAATCCCAGATCCATAAAATGTAGATGCACGAAATCAATATTTTTGAAACTAACTTAGAACCCTAAAAATGTCACCTGACAAGCTAATGTCAGTGGCCGTAGATCTCTTTCTGTTTTTGATTTTTCTTGTTTTAAATTATACATATGTTCTATGTCATGTAGACTGTGATCTGAAAATTGAAACACGACCGGATCATGAATATATTGAGAGATAAGAGCGGTCAAACCTCGTTGACCGTTCTCGGAAATGAAATTCTGGGCAGCCCAAAATTTTAGAAGTTCTCTGACAAGTTATTTTAGGCGCTAGATCTTGCTATGTTTAAATTGTTATGTGATGTTGTTGGTTTTATCTTGTAGACTGACATGCATGCTATACATATATGCCTTTAGATCACTCATATCCGTAACAGAATCGTAGCTAATCGTGGTCAAAACCACGTTGACCAACTAGCCGGAAAGAGATTCTGGGTAACCCAGAATCTTCAAGACCCGTTTTCTGACTACTACTTTGACCGACCTTAATTTCTTCAATGTGTTGTTGTTAGACCGATCTGTAGTTATGTTGTTGTGACCATGAAATTTATTTATTGTTGTGGTATTACATTTGTACTACAATTATAACTTGATATAGATGTTCTACTAAATCAACATGAACCTTTGTTTTTAATTTGAGTCAAACAAGTCACCTTGTTAATCGACTATGAACATTACAGGCAACTTAAGAACACACCTATAGCGACGATTACTGTCGCTATAGGGATATATTTTAATAATTATTAAATTCTGAAAATAATTATTTTAATTAAATAAATCAAAATAAATGGTTTTTAATTATTAAAAATACAAAATAAATTACGAAAAATTATTTTAAAGTCTGAAAAATAGTTTTTTATTATTTTGAGTATATTTCATAAATATTTAATATTTTTGGAATATAAATGGTATTTAATTTATTTAATTATAATATTAAATAAATTATTTAAAAATAATTTTAATACATTTAAAATCATGAAAAATAATATTATGGTATAATAAAATATTTTAAGTTATTTTTAGTGACTTTTAATATTTTAGGATGAATTTCATTAATTAATCAATATTAATGGTAATTAGTTTATTTAATAACTATATTAAATAAATTATGAAAAATAGAATTAATGATTTATAAATCATATAAAAATGATTTAAGTGTTATAAAAATATTTTAAGTTATAAAATATAACTTTTGATATTTTGTCATGAAAATATTAATATTTTAATATTAATAGTAATTATCGGATAATGAATTTAATTGTTTAAAAATCATATAAAGGTGATTTTTTAAGTATTAAAAATACTTTGATATATTATAAATATATTATAATATTATGTGATGATTTTCATTAATATTTGATAATAAATAAATATTAATGATAAAGGAATTATGTGGTATTTAATTCATTTAAATACGATATTTAATGATTTAAAATTAATGACAAATGGTAATAATTACTTAAAAATTATTACGAGCTTATGAAAAATATTTTAACTGTTAATAAATTATTTAAGTTAATTGTTAAGTGTTTAGGCATAATTTAATTGAAATTAAACTCGAAATTTTGTCTGACTAGACCATTGGGATGTTAAATTTATGTCGGGTTCAACTCAGACTGCAATAGTTTGACTTGATACCGAGTCTTATGTGTGTTATAGACTGATAGGGTTATGTGTTATGTGTTTAGGTTATTCTATGTATATATATATATATATATATATATATATATAATATATTATATTGTGATGATATTATTCTAATATTGGAGATCTATATTACTAATATTAGGTCTTGGATAAAGCGTTATAAATTAATGTAGCGGTAATCAATGAGTTTAGGCAAGTTTTTTTTACTTAACTCTACTAAGAGTTGTTTCATTCGAGATATGCTTATGGATAATCATTTTTGATTGCCATTGTAGAATTGTACTACTCATACATAATTCATGTATAAATCGGTATGAAAGGTGATCACCTTCATTACCCTTTGGTTCGATATATATTTGTTCATATTATATACTTGTTCACCAAAAGTTTATTCGTCATAGTTCACAATTATATTGTTGAATTATAGCCGACTTATTATTTAAATCCTTTCAATCATGATATATCGTTAAATTATTGAACTTAAACTTGTTTGGGCAATCTTATGCTCACCCTTGCTATATCATGATAAAAATATTGCAGATTAAAATGCGAATCGTCGGATATAAGAGAAATGTTAAAAGCATGGTTCCAAATTTTAAAGTTAATGTGTGTGATTAGATTTGTAATAGTATTGTATGATATTAATGTTATTGTAGGTCAAGTAAGTTATGAATTGTGTATAAGTTAAGGTTACTCGACCTTAGGGATTATCTGTAAGTTTAATGTATAAATAATTTATGAATATATCTTCCGCAAATATAGTAATAGTGATAGAATGATCAAACCAGATCCGCGGTGATTCGGGACCCGGATTTGGGGCCCTCACAGTTGGTATCAAAGCTGTAGGTTATGAACCTTAGGTATGAATACCTGAGACTAATAACTGCAGTGATTATGATAAGTACTAACTCAAATAGAGTTACTTGGTCGGTAAGATTCAAAGACGAATCTCGGCGAGTTATAAGATACAGAGTTCCCTAACTCTGATAATAAAGTTGAATAGTAGTGGTGAATAGATAGAGTCTAAAAGACTAAAAGTGTAGTGATAAATGATCATAAAATAAAACGATCAAGGCATATAAATGAATCATAATATATACGATGAGATCACCTCGTGATCTGATAAGGTGATAGCAGGGAGAAGAATCAATCTAATGATTGAACAGTTTATAGCAAGATTGCTGAGTGTCAGTTGTACTATGAATTGGTACAGATTCAGGAAATGATTATGAATGTGAGTTGAATGAAATTCGTATGGAGAAGGGAGTTGGAATTAAGTGGGGATTTCAATTGAGGATTCAGGTTGGCGACTAAGTTGTATGATTCTTCGTATGGGAGCTGAATTGTACTTGGTGTAACAACTACGTAGTTTCTGACAATGATAATCATTGAAATGTTTGTGTCACGCTATTTGCTATATGCATGTTAAGAGGGTGATTCCTTTCTCATGTGTATAACAGATAGATAGGTTATAGGTAGAGAATATAAGGTTAAGTACGAGTTCTTAAAACTCATACTTATGTGACATTCTTGACTCATAGTTATATGAAATGTTTATGAACCCCTCAAATGAATGGGCCGCCAAAGGTCGACTAGGACAAGTTCTTAAACTCATATGATTGTGGTAAGCAAATGAATTCATAAGTGTGGTTTGACGAACTGGGTATAGTTGTGTGTAAATGGAGTATTAAATATTATAGGAACAGATAGATTGTTAAGCAAATGATTATTAGTGAATGTATAAGTTTTCCAAAAACTCCTAGCTATGCTAGACTTCGAAATTTTGAAATCAAGCTAAATACACACTATGTGCTTTTGAAAGAAAAAAATTATGTAGACTCGTAATCATTTTTGAAACTGTTTAAAGTATAGTCTATGCTGCTTATTTCGGCTAGACGCAAATGATTTGAAATATCAAAATATATTTTTATTTATCACTCATGTACCATATAACTTTGAGTGCGAGAGATGATAAAAGTTGATAAAGTTATAAATGCAGAATACTTAGTGTGAATTTGATCTAAAATCATTGTTCCACTATTGTATGATGTGTTATGACAAAGTCAAGTCAATAATGACGGCATCCTCAAACGATTTGTTAATCTGATGCGACATCATGATGTCATTCTCAAAAATATTTTTAAAATTATTAATTTGCCAACGGGGTTTGGCTACACTTAAATAATTCGATTGAATTGAGCTATTGATATTAGTCTACGCTATTCGATTCAGCTAGACTAATGTTATGAAAACTTTAAGTGTTCATTGAAAGAAATTTCCTTAACTAAATTATTTTGGTGAGGATTTCGCTAAAGACTGGGGTAAGAATTATTTGTGCGCCTAAGGCGGATGGAATAGAAGAAACAGGGAAAAATTGTTCTAATCAACAGTACTTGGCCTGTACTGGGCAAAACGTGATAATTACCCACTATGTCCTTAAGTTATGATAGTTTGCGAATGAATTTCCATAAAACCTTTGCAAAAATGACAGACAATAGTCGGTAAAACCCCTCAGCACAATTTCAAAATTTTTATTCTTGTGAAGAATGTATTGGGTAGCATGTGATGATGAGAAGGAATGGTGAATGGTGAATGGTGTATGGTGTAAGGTAAATTTCGGGGACGAAATTTTTAGAAGAAGGGTGAATGTGATAACCCAAGAATTTAGAAAATTTTTAAAATTTTAATTAATTGATTTAAGGTTCAATATGAGAACCTAGACATAAAATAAGTGTATGCGTTTGATATTTTTAAGAAGGAATTTTGAGGATTTCAAAATTATGTGAAGGAGTTAAGTTAATTATTCAGGATTAAGGAATAAGTAAATATGTTATGTGAATATGGTTATGTATGTGTACAATATGTGGTTAATGGTCAAGGGTTGACCAGATAAACGATATCTGTAACAAACCCTAGATATATATTAAGAACGTCAACATTCGGTTAGAAAACCTTAGCGGATTATAAGAAACCCTAAAAATCGGTTCTGGAAACCCTAATTTCAGTTCTGGGAATCTGAAACCCTAATTCGGAAATTTAAAACCCTAATCGGGGAACGTAAAGGATAATTATAATGCTCAAGTGCTATTAATTATAATATTAATTAGGGTAAAGCTTAATTATTTAGCAAACACTAATTTTAAATTTTTAAACCCTAATTTACGGATTTGAAACCCTAATTTATAAATAAGGAAAACCTAAGTGTTAATTTAATAATTTTAATGTTAATTAGGAAACATTAATCCTAATTTTCAAGTTATAATTAATTAGAAAATCCTAATCTAATTACGAAATTAGAAAATTATTTTTCTATTAGAAACCCTAATTTTTGGGTTGTAAACTCTAATGACCAATTTTGACCATTATTGCAAATTAGCAATTTTAATTAGGAAATACTAATCCTAATTAGCAAGATTTAAATTATGATTAATAAATTTTTGTATAATTAGAAAATTCTAATTATAATTTAGAAATATTAATTTTCTATTTTGAAAATCTAATTTGGAAATTCTAGAATTTAATTTTTTAAAAACTAAGGGTTCAAACCCTAAACCCTTAGGGTTTGCATCAAATGACAATTCTAGAATTAAAATTTTATGGAAATGTCCATTTTGCCCTAATTACATTATTGTGAGATAACTTGCAATCTTGCCATATATTGGTTGGTGAGCAACCTTAACTTGACCCCATGTGTGACTTAATCTCCAATCAATATCGAAATGAACACAATTGACATTTATTCAATCAATAATACATATAGATTAAAGAGAGAAAAAGGCTACTTTACTTCTCATTATTGCCAAGCCACTCTCTCTCATCCATTTCGAAAATCTAGAGTGAGAGAGAGAGAAAAGTTAAGATATGTTAGCCTCTTATCAAGCCAAGAACAACAATTAGAAGTCAGAATTCAAGATCAAAGCTCAAAGTGGTAAAGAACCCTAAATCTTAAAATTTTATGATTTGATGTTAGATGTTAGGATCTATTGTTTAAAGTTGTGTTAGAAGGTGTCTTTTAGGGATCTAGGTTGTTAAATCCCATATCCATATCATGTAGATGCACGAAATCAAGATTTTTTAAACTAACTTAGAACCCTAAAAATGTCACATGACAAGCTAATGTCAGTGGCCGTAGATCTCTTTCTGTTTTGGACTTTTCTTGTTTTGAATTATACATATGTTCCATGTCATGTAAATTGTGATCTGAAACTTGAAACACGACCGGATCATGAATATATTGAGAGATACGAGCGGTCAAATCTCGTTGACCGTTCTCGGAAATGAAATTCTGGGCAGCCCAGAATTTTAGAAGTTCTCTGACAAGTTATTTTAGGCGCTAGATCTTGCTATGTTTAAGTTGTTATGTGATGTTGTTGGTTTTATCTTGTAGACTGACATGCAGGCTATACATATATGCCTTTTGATCACTCATATCCGTAACAGAATCATAGCTAATCGTGGTCAAAACCACGTTGACCAACTGGCCGGAAGGAGATTCTGGGTAACCTAGAATCTTCAAGACCCATTTTCTGACTACTACTTTGACTGGCCTTAATTTCTTCAATGTGTTGTTGTTAGACCGATCTATAGTTATGTTGTTGTACCCTGACATCACGACTATAGTATTGAACCAATATTTCACCCAAACAAGTTACAGGATACAACTTATGACGATCGAAAACTAGCACCTTCGGTTGTTCTTCATTTTCTGGAAAACCCAAAAATGAAGAACAGTATTGTCAGAAATTTTGGAGGCATGAATCTCTCAGTTATGATATGTTGTGACCATGAAATTTATTTATTGTTGTGGTATTACATTAGTACTACAATTATAACCCCAGTAGCTTCCCAGAAATCAACATGAACACTGTTTTAATTTGAGTCAAACAAGTCACCTTGTTAACTGACTATGAACATTATTCGGACAAATTCGAAGAACACTACCAAAGAACACCTATAGCGACGGATTACGCGCTATATATAGGGCCATTTTATAATTATTAAATTTCAAAAATAATTATTTTAATTAAATAAATCAAAATAAATGGTTTTAATTATTAAAAATACAAAATAAATTACTAAAAAAATTTTTTTAAATCCTAAAAATAGTTTTTATTATTTTTGAGTATATTTCATAAATATTTAATATTTTTGGAATATAAATGGTATTTAATTTATTTAATTATAATATTAAATAAATTATTTAAAAATAATTTTAATACATGAAAAATCATGAAAAATAATATTATGGTATAATAAAATATTTTAAGTTATTTTTAGTGACTTTTAATATTTTAGGATGAATTTCATTAATTAATCAATATTAATGGTAATTAGTTTATTTAATAACTATATTAAATAAATTATGAAAAAATAGAATTAATGATTTATAAATCATATAAAAATGATTTAAGTGTTATAAAAATATTTTAAGTTATAAAATATAACTTTTGATATTTTGTCATGAAAATATTAATATTTTAATATTAATAGTAATTATCGGATAATGAATTTAATTGTTTAAAAATCATATAAAGGTGATTTTAAAGTATTATAAATACTTTGATATATTATAAATATATTATAATATTATGTGATGATTTTCATTAATATTTGATAATAAATAAATATTAATGATAAAGGAATTATGTGGTATTTAATTCGTATAAATACGGTATTAATGATTTAAAACTAATGACAAATGGTAATAATTACTTAAAAATTATTACGAGCTTATGAAAAATATTTTGACTGTTAATAAATTATTTAAGTTAATTGTTAAGTTTTTAGGCATAGTTTAATTGAACTTAAACTCGAAATTTTGTCCGACTAGACCGTCGGGATGTTAAATTTGTGTCGGGTTTAACTCAGACTGCAATATTTTGACTTGTTACCGAGTCTTATGTGTGTTATAGACTGATAGGGTTATGTGTTATGTGTTTAGGTTATTCTATGTATATCTATATATATAATAGTATTATATTGTGATGATATTATTCTAATATTGGAGATCAATATTACTAATATTAGGTCTTTGGATAAAGTGTTATAAATTGCGTAGCGGTAATCAACGGTTTAGGCAAGTTTTTACTTAACTCTACTAAGAGTTGTTTCATTCAGATATGCTTATGGATAATCATTGTTAATTGCCATTGTAGAATTGTACTCTGTACATAATTCATGTATAAGTCAGGTATGAAAGGCTGACCACCTTCATTACCCTTCGGTCCAGATATATTTGTTCATGTTATATAATTGTTCAGTCAAAAGTTTGTTCGTGCTAGTTCGCAATTATATTGTTGAATTATAGCCAGCTTATTATTCAAATCCTTTCAATCATGATATATCGTTAAATTATTGAACTTAAACTTGCTGGACAATCTTATGCCCACCCTTGCTATATCATGATAAACATTGCAGATTAAGGCGAATACGTAGGATACAAGGAAAGGTTAAATACAGTTCCAGCATAAAGTTAATGTGTTCGATTAGATTTGTAATAGTATTGTATGATATTAATGTTATTGTAAGTCAAGTAAGTTATGAATTGTGTATAAGTTAAGGTTACTCGACCTTGGGGATTATGTGTAAGTTTAATGTATAAACAATTTATGTTTATATTTTCCGCAAATATAATAATAGTGATAGAATGATTGTACCGAATCCGTAGTGATTCGGGTCCCGAATTCGTGGATCTCACATATCGTATGAGTAAATAATTGCTAGAATGATTCTTGTATTATAAATTCATGAAAATTATTATTATTACTCTGAAGCTTGATTTAAATCACAATTATATCCTTTGAATCATATTGCAAATATTGGACTTATAAATTGTTCTTAAATACATTGAGAAAGGTGTCTAATCCATTTGTTTCGGCTAGGCCAATATCTATGATCTAGAAAGCTATCCAAACCAATTGCCTTGGTGCGGACTCTTATAATCTGCTGAGATGAACAACCCTTATAAAAGGGGATATATATATATATATGTGTGTGTGTGTGTGTGTGTGTGTGTGTGTGTGTGTATGTGTGTGTGTATATATATATATGTTGGGAATCCAACACACACGTGAACAACATGTTTAAATGTTATGCATAACGTAGGTACTATGGGCTGATCACGTATTATACTTGTTTTTATTGGATTATCAGCGGAATATTGTTAATTTTAGCAGGAGTTCTTAGTCCATAATGACTGTTGTTGGCTTGTTTGGGTATTAATCAGAACAACACACCAACATAAGTGCACGTGGTCAATAAGTAGTATAGAAGAAGTAGAGTATCGTTCCCACAGAGAATATTAATTACATTCTAAACTAATATACACCAATTTTATAACTATTTTGGTTTACTTAAATAGATGAACAATTTATGTTTTATCTAAAAGTGCTGAAAATCAAAAGACAATTAACTAATGAGTAATTAAGTCAAATAAGGGAGATATGGGATTATAACTTCACATAATGCATCACCCAAGTTACTACACTTCTTAATAAGCTTAATTGCTTACTTCAGATTGCTAGCCAAGAACAAAAAAGTAAAATATTGCCATCTCTCAATGTACCATACCCAAATCACACTAAATCCACAATAGATAGAATGAATGTGAACACCAAATTAATTAATTCACTATATCTCTATGTAACTTAAGATTAATAAGGGTTAAAAAACAAGTTCTCAAAAGACTATGAGTGGTGCTTCGGTATATTTCTATCCTTAACACCAATTATGCAATCTAACACCATTTAGAATCATAAACAGGAGCTAATATGGCTAGATCTTAACTCATAATTCACTTCTTAATTTCATATGAGTTATCCCGGTAATTGGTGATCAAGTAATTAGGCATTTTTAGCAAACCATAGTTGGCAGTCCATACATAAACAATCAAAACTCACAAAAAAGCATAAAAATCTGCATTAAGCATTAAGATTCATTATAACCCAATAATAGAAATTAGTTCATAAAGAAATAAAAATCCATCATCAAAATGTGTTCATACATTGGAAGGAAAAATGAAAAGAAAGAGAGACTAAGGAATGAGAGATGCAAATCTGATGTCTCTTTTTCCAATCCAATGTTGAATCAAGCTTCAATGCTCCCAAATCTAACCCTAATCTAAGCTAATCTATAGAAAATGTAAGAGAAACTAAGAGAGATTCAAATTAGAGAATAGAATATGCACAAGGTTCTCTCTATGCTTCTATCTAACCAAAAAGGAAATAAAAACGACATATATTCAATACCCTAACTTGCAATGACCCCATCTTCAAGTAAGGAGTCGATTGGTACAATAACTAAAAATTCAGCAATTTTTAGCTTCAAAGATTAACAATTCTTGCCACGCTTTGTTTGTGCTTAGTCTCAAGTAATTGCACACCAAGGTAACTCGGCGCGGATCGAAAGCGCAATTGCGATCCCTTCCTTTGTAATCCAGGTGTAGCTGTGCCGGACACAGGTTTTCAAATCTAGTGTTTGCTGCTGCTATTCTGATATCTATTGGATCTCTTACTTTCATGCTCACTTTTGCTTCCCTTTCCACATGTCTTGGTTCTTTCGTTCCCACACATCAGGTTCCACACATATCATGCATATTTGCCCTCCTTTTAATGAACGATACCACTGAGCGAGTTCCTGAACATGAAACCTATAAAAAGGAAAAAAATGCATGAAAACAAACTTAAACAAACGCGAATAAGCAACAGTTATAGCAAGTTAGTATCCAATAAGTAGGTATAAAACCTACTTATCAAATACCCCCAAACTTAAACAGTTGTTTTCCCTCTAGTAACAAAATAAAGAGAAATGTAAAAGCTAAGTGATATGCAATCGACTCTACATGCCTACGAATCCACATCAGCCAGTATAAAATCCATATGAATTGCCTCGGAGGAATCATAAAGATCATTAAACATAGCATCCAACCAAGAAATAGTCAATAAACCATATTATTTTGCGAATCCAAACCTGTCATTACTGATCATATAATGTGTTGTGTGCTTAGTAACCGTTAAACTTGCCATAATATAAATATTTCACATAATATGCTTCTTAGAGGGAAATTTACAGTTCTAAGTCAAGAAAATCATCAAATAGAAAAAGTTGAAGTTGTGACTCTACATCAACTAAGTTAAGGGTCAACTTAGAGTTTATTGGCTTTTTATTCCAACACGAGGGCACTATAGACTCAATCTCGTGTTTACACCTGGATGTGCAATGCCTAGCCCTCTTAGACTTTTCAATGATACCTATGTAGCGAGCTTTCAACCAACGACTCTCAAGTCGTACGGCTTTAGGGCGTTGGGTGTAGAGACATCCCCTAGGGTGTACTTACTTGAGTATCAAAGGCCACAGGACTAGACTAGCCAAACATTTATTCATTATATTTCACTTTTTCTTTTTCTTTTTTTGTCTTTTTTTCTTTTATAGTTTACGTTATAAAGCTTTATTACCCCAAGTTTTCCCAAAAATTCAGTCTTTATGTTGTCTTTGCTTACACTACCCATTCTTTGAATTTTTATCATTAAACTTCAATTTCCCCTCAGAAGTTAATTATGTGAATATTTAGATTAAGCAAGTCATAACAGTCACATAACAGTGCTAACCAGTTATATCTGTAATACCCAAGAATTTCCACGTATTATTAAATAAATATAGTAATGGAAATAAATATTTATTTGAATATGAACGATTTCGTGTTATGAAATGAGATAACTCAATTATATTAAATAATTGAATAATTGAAGATATGTGAAGTTTTGTGATGAACTCATTAAAGCCTTGTGTGGCATGGTGATGGAAAATATTAACAATAATAATAATTAACAAAGGAATTATAAAGTAAGCAATTAAGTAATGTTAATTGTTAATTGTTGTTGTAGTATATTTATGGATTTTTAATTGATGTTAATGAGGTTAATTAATATGTGATTTTTAATTGATAATGGTTGTGGCGAATATTGATTTCTTGATAATTAATTAATAATGGGTGATTATTATTGGTTGAAATGAAACTATAAAAAAATATAATAAGAATTATATAGATAAATAATGATTATGGAAATCCGAAATATATTGATCAATGATGATTGGATTAATTAAAATTTTTGTTAATTAATCAAGGAAGTGAATAAATTACTTAATTATTTATATGATAATAGTAGGTTAACAATTATGTGCATGAGAGCGATAATACAACTATACTACGTAGTGTATTATGGCATTTGTGTGACTATATATATTAAGTTGTATACAACTATATTGTATGAGGCAATGTGAGTAAACATATTGGAACTATATGTTATAAATACATTATCTATGTGACAATATGTATGTGGGTAGGTGTTAAAATAATATACCATGAGCAAATTGTAAACTCTCATTTTTAATATACCAGTGTGATAGAATGTACATGGATTATATATATGTTGCATAACATCTACTACCTTGAAATGTTAGGTCATGTTGTGACATTAGGTTATAATATATGGTTGAGATGTGTATTAAAAATATAACATAAGAATGAGAATGTGTAGGAGTATACAAGAATGTTGAGTTTGCCCTTTTGTCCCAAATTGAGTGTCCCATTTACTCTAAGACCTCATTCACGTGAATTTCAAAAAAAGGCTAGCCTATGTTCTTCATTTTCTTCCAACTCCCTAGCTCATGATCATGGGGGAGTGGTGATTATGATGAGTTCCAACAACCAATCTAATAACTCTTCCATAACCTTCATGCAATCCTACAATCCATGGGTTTGATTCAATGGAAAATTGTTATGTCTATGTAATGATTTTTCTATAAATAAGAGCTCTACTTCCATTTTTCCAAGTGTTGAGAATTTCTAAGTGAGAGTTGAGAGCATACAAGTAATCTGGAGCTTTAGAGTTCATTAGGAGCAAGTTCATTGCAATTATAAAGGTATAAATTCCTTCTTATTCTTCATTTTCAATTTATGTTAAATTTCCATTCTTAAAATTCAAATTCTTGGTTTTATGGAATTGGTTGTTAATGAGGTTGGGTAATGTCCATATAGTTGTTATATGACCATATGAGCATGATGCAACTGATATATGATGGTTTAAAATCGAAATCATGAGTAATTTTTGAGGTTGGGCTGGAGTTACTGCAAAGCAGACCGCTCTAGCGCTGAACCGAGCATGTAATGCGCGCAATTTATACATTTTTATTGAGGCACAGTAGCAATTTATGTTGATTCTTGAATCGAGTTGAGTAGTCTATTTTCAAATCTGATCAATATTGGCTAGTTGTTTTGACTCAAGCTAGCATGTAAGCATGTGTATGATGTATATATGGATACGTTAACCTAATGTGAACATGTTTAGACTAGACTTGCATGATTAACGAAGGCGTATGGTTTACATGGAGATTTAGACTAAGTTTTGAAAATAAACTATGTTAAAGATCATGTTCTACAAATTGTGAACCTAGTAAGCTATGCATGACTGATTTTGCACATAGATGAGCATGTTGTAGTGTATATTGTTCTTTTGAGCATGTTCAAACTTATTAAGCCTTATGTTAGAAATATTTTCAATAAGAAGCTTAGCCTAGTGAACTAACATGCATGATTTTTACATGGTTTATATTCTGACTTTGAAAGCATGTGAGTATGACTTGGAAATGCATGAATAAACCTTTAGCTTGTGTTTATTTGATTAGTAAGGAAACATGAGCATGTTGAACCTATTAGCAAGTTTTGAATGTGAATATTGTCAAGATACCATGAGGACTAAAATCTGACATTTGTGATCATGTTTGATGACACTCTTAGACTCGCTCATGTAGCATAAACATATATATACCATGCTTGTGTAGCACATTTCAAGAAAAGCATGAACGAAGCCTATTTTCAACTAAAGCGATGTTAGTTTCATGTATGTATTATGAATATAAACAAGCATGCCTAATATAAGTTTTATAACTATCTTATATGTTTAGAAAGAAAGCATGCTAGACCTTGTGAATTCATGACTTTGAATGGCCTTAAATTGTTGAAATGAGCAACTTAGAACCATGTTATGAAAGAAGGAACCTAGATTGACTTAAGGAGCATGAAAAGGCCTTTAATATGACAAATATATTATGTGTGATTGTTTTGGTTGAGCCGAACAGAAACCACAAGGCAGCAGCTGAGTCTTGGCATGGCCAAAAGACGACGCAGATGCGTCTGTCCTAGGCTTAGCCATGGCGCAGCTGTGCCAGTCTGGAATCCCAGATAGTGAATTCTGACTTTTGGACAACAACTTACATGATGCCTATGATGCTAAATATGATCTAAAACCTACTGATGTATATATATATGAGTGATGCCTAGTTGATAATTCGGTGTTCCATTGAAATGAAAAGTCCATGAGTAGGAGGTCTTAACCTTGAGCATTCTTGATTTGCTTGTGAAGTAACTAAGTAGTTGATTCATGATGACTTATAAACTGATTTTGTACCATATGTGCATACTTGTATCGTGTCGAGCTTGATTAAGGACTGTGTTAGCTAATGAACACTGTATATTTATAATACGCTATACTAGGATTCTAAAGTGTTGATTTATTAACGTTGATAAACTACAGGTAAGGAAAGTTTCTCTAACCTTACTCAAATTTATATTGAGCAAGTATATGAACCTTACTCTTATTGTGCAAGTATAATTGCATTCTTTATTTGACAAATACCGTAAGCTTATCGCTTTGAATACAAGCTATATTACTTTCTCGTTCAAATGAGCTAGTATGTTAAACCCTTATAAAAGCTGTTATTCATGTTAAACTTTGTTTTGTTCATTGAATATTGTGAAAGAGTCGATGCCATTTGATTCGGATAGACTATATGCATGTTTATAAAAAAAAACTATCCAATTCAATTGAGTGGTGCAGAAATCTTGAAAACTGAGTTGAATAACCCTTTTGGTAAGGGGAGTGTATGTCGTTGGAAACCCCAACACATGAATGGATATTATTGTGGTGTTATGCATAACGTATAGTATTGTAGATTGATCATCTATAGTACTTGATATTTTTGGGTTATCAGTTTAATTTTGGTAACTCTAGTAGAAGTTCAATAGTCCTTAGCGACTGCTCAGTATAAATTGTTATCCAGTTAGATACCTTGATAGTCATTGAATTCATATACATCTGTTGATTTATATTGAATTATCGTTCTCATTCAAAGAATTGTTGATTTTCTTACCCATGATGTTATTCTGATACTTTGAACTATCCTAGAAATGACACTCCGATATTTCAAACCTTGTGATATTATATCCTATACCCTTGTTGTATATTACTTGCTGGGCAATTTGTGCTCATCCTTGTTTTTAAAAACCTGTCAGTTAAGGCAGAACAGGGAAGTGTATCCGGGAAGGACAAGGGCAAGGGCAAGGCTACCGACTAGCTTGTCCTTTTTATGTTTAAAGTCTATTATGTTGTATTAAGACTATTCCAGACTATGTTTAAGCTTAAGTAGGATCATGTAATAAGTCTTTATTAGATATTATTATGTAATCTATTAAACCTTTATGAGGTTACTGAGACTTGGGGAATAATTATAATAAATCATTGTATATTATTCTAAAGTAGATTTTCCGTTCAGATATCGCGTATTTTAGATATTATGGTTTTAACATGAGAACGTGATGAACCAAATTTGAGTGACCAAGTGGAGGTCCGAAATTGGGGGCGTCACAATATCCGTTTAAAACAAATTAGGATTCACATTACAATACAACATTAAAATCAAGTCTAAGTTATCAACATAGTTTTATAATCAAGTAAAACCAATTTCATCATAGGCCAATATGAACTTCAAACTAACTCAATGCTCGGATTCATGCAATGCAACAAGATAAACTTATAAATAATTAAATTTTTTATTTATATTTTTATTTTTATTATGGAAAAATAAGGAAATAACATAAACATGACTGAATTAAGACTAAAATATCATGAAATTAACTAAAATAAAACTATATGAACTAAATGATATGAATTAAGCTATAATGGACTAACTACTATGCATACAACTAAACTACAATGATAATGCAACTAAAATGAACCCTAATACCCCCAAACTTAAAATTTTCAATGTCCTCGTTGGAGATAAAAGGGTTAAGGAAACTCCCTTAAGTGGCATCATCGTTGATTCCCTCCTCGTTTTGCTCTGGAGGTGTGTCAGGAGGGGGAAATGAGTTGCCACCGCCAAATACTGGAAACTGAGTACAAACGCCTAATTGCTCAAATGCATGAGATAGTTCCCCGACAAACTCCATAGTATAAGAAATGAAACAAGCATGTAAGGAATCCATCTGACGCTACAAACGACGCATATCCTGTTGTTACCTGGAAAAGTCCTCTGGAGTTACCCCTACTAATGGTGGGGCATGAGTTGGAACATTTCCCTCATATTGCTCTTCTTCATCCTCTTTTTATTCTTCACTATCTGGATCATCCTTAGGAAACATGAATCCTAAGCCCCAAGGGTGAGACTTTCCTCTAGTCTATATAGTTTACTTCTTAATGGAGGCGCTATCTATGTCGCGCATCAAAATCTGGAGATTCTCCTCACACCAATCCACCTTTTCCACATGGCAAAGACAGGTGATGATGGAGGTGTGGGAAATCCCACCGTACGTGTCGACTCACATAAACCTTAGCATAGATTTATTGATGAGATAGCTGAGGTCAAAGCTTTGCCCCTTCATAATTCCATATAAAAGCACATCCCTCTCCGTGGTGACATCCTGATGATGACTAGTAGGAAGCACGCTCGCACAAATGAAGTCGTACAAATCCTTGGCGTATCTGTTCAAGGTATTCTGTGGAAAATGAATCTTCTTGTCAATGCCTACTTTTGTCTTCCAACTAGTCCTTGGCTTGCACATTTCATCCATCAACTTGTCCAAGTCTGTCTCAAAGCACTGGGCTTGTACCCAATTTGTATCATTGTCAGATGGTGTGGGCAGCTTGAATAGCTCAGTGGTTGCCTGTGGGGTATAGGGAACATGCTTGCCCCTAACGAATGATATCATGTTCTGACTCTTGCCGGCCTTAGCATAGAACTCCCTTATAATTGCCATTGGAGCTGAGCATGGCATTGTCACAAATAAAGCCCAACCCCTCTACCGAATCTGATCAAGAATCTTCCCATCTCTCGCCTTTAGCTTGGGACCCCTCTCCGACACAAATGATTTACCGACAAGCACATTTCAATAGTAGTGTTGTTCAGAGAGGTTGACGAACTTTGATGAGTCTAACGTATTACTGCTATGTCCCTCGTCAACTTCACTACTACTAGAAGAAGACGGCTGTGGTGATCGGATCCTTTTCAGCATGCTTATAGAGCTAGGGTTTCTAATTGAGCTTTTTGATGATGAATAACCGCCAAACTAAATAAGAGCACCCCCAAACTCTCTCAAACCTTTGATCAAACACCTGCTGGGTGACTCAGTTTGTCCCCTTCTCTATGTGTGTTTACTCTATGTGGAATGGAAGGGAGGAACTAGTGTTTATATATAGAAGAGAGAGGGGAGGGTGGAATCTGATTCGATGTGAATTCGACTAGGGATTGATATTGGAAAGTTTGAAGTTGAGTAGGCGTATGGTTCTTAGAGGCTCTATTTTGAGAGACAAAAAATATCAAAATTGTGTTTGAATGGGGGAGTGAAATGCTAGTTGAAGCCTTATTTTAAAAATAGATATGGCGCTGAGCACAACATGCCTTGCTTGGTTGGAATTGGGTGCGTACCGCACTTCACAGTAGTTCAATATGGTATGCGCAGTGCATACCACATACCAACGACCTTGAATTTTTTGCTTGTTCTGACTTTGTACACTGTACCCAAATGAATTATACCTAAAAGAGAGATCAAAAATGGGTATCAAAATTTACTTAACTTTATCAAAAATGCAATACTGAAATCTATTTAATTCTATCAAAAATAAACTAATTAATCAAAGTTCCAAGATTTGAACATAAGGGGGAGAAAGATTCAGACATAAAGTAAGAATTAAACAAGGGGGAGAAGAGAGTGAATGGGGTGCCTCCCATCGAGCGCTAACTTTATAGTCGTCTAACTCGACTATCTCTTAGTTCATCATGGGTTGGATAGGACAATTAAAGACTTTTGGCAATAAAACTAGCCTCCCCAATAATGCTTCAAACCCTTCCCATTAACCTTGAATGGCTGTTCAAGATCCTCGCCCACTATTCCCACGGCGCCATGAGGGTATACAATCTTTACCATAAAAGGGCCTGACCATCGGGACTTGAGTTTACCCGTGAACAATTTAAGTCTGGAGTTGAACAACAAAATAGCTTGACCCCATTCAAACTTCCTTTCGATGATCTTCTGGTCATGACACCTTTTTACTTTCTCTTTGTACAATTTTGAATTCTCATATGCTTATAGGCGGAATTCATAGTTCATAGAGAAATCAAAATCCATCATCAAAATTTGTTCATATATTAGAAGCCAATCTAATGTCTCCTTCTCCAATCTGAATATTCAATGTTGAATCAAGATTTAAAGCTCCCAAATCTAACCCTAATCTAAGCTAATTTATAAAAAATATAAGAGAAACTAAGAGAGATTTAAAGTAGAGAAAAAAATATGCATAAGGTTCTCTCTATGCTTCTATCTGACCAAAAAGAAAATAAAAATGACCTATATGCAATACCCTAACTTGCAATAACCCCATCTTCAAGTAAGGAGACGATTGGTACAATAAGTGAAAAGTCAGCATTTTCAGCTTCATAGACTGGCGCAGTTGTGTTGGCTTTGTGCTTGGTATGGACGCATCTGTGCACCAGAGCAACTCTGGCTGGGACAGGGCGCAGCTGCGCTCCCTTCCTTTGTAATCTGGGCGCAGCTGCGCCGAACACATGTTATCAAATCTGGTTTCTATTGCTACTATTCTACTATCTGTTGGATCTCTTGCTTTTACACTCACTTCTGCTCCCCTTTCCACATATCTTAGTTCCTTCATTCCCAAACATCAGGTTTCATATATATCGTGCCTATTTGTCCGCCTTTTGATGAACGATGCCACCGAGCGAGTTCCTGGACATGAAACCTATAAAAAGGAAAGAAATGCATGAAAAGCAACTTATAAGCAACAATTATAGCAAGTTAGTATCCAATAAGTAGGTATAAAACCTACTTATCAATTGCTCAATATTAAAATCTTGTCTATTTGGAAATGTTGAAATCTTTGAATTCTTTTGATAATATTTCAGTCTATAATGACTCATTGTTTGCAATTTAAAGGACAGATTTGGAACAATTAATACTTCTATGTTTACAACATTATTCTTTGAATTCCCTAGCTTTCCTTTACCATTATACCTTTGAGATTGCTAGATTTATATAATTATGCATGTTTGCACTTATAGTTATAGTTATATTACTTGCTGGGAAAATTTGTTGTTAATTCTTGCCTTCCTTAAACATTCTAATTAAGGCAGAACAAGGAGAAACGTCAGGCAAGGACAAGGGAAAAGGCAAGGCTACGACATAGCTTTGTTTTTTTATTGTTAGAAGATTTATTATTATGTTGTATTAAGACCTACCTGATGTTATGTATTAAGTATGTTATGAATTAAGTTGTAAAGTGTAATAGTTATGGTTTCGAGATTTAGGACGAGAATATTTATGTTTTATCAATGTAAATTATTCTATTATTTTGTTATTTAAGTTATTGATATAATAGAACATGAAGCACCAAATATGAGATAGAGGTATCTGAATTTAAGGGCGTGACAGGTTGGTATCAAAGCTTTAGGTTATAAACCTTAGGAGCAAGAATCCTTAGACTATAACCTTAAAAAGAATTTAGGATAATAGAAGGAGATGAAAATCATGTAGAGTTCTCTTAGAAAGTTAGTAGCGTTATGAAATATAAATTCATTCTATGCAATGAATTTATGTTTATTGTGAAGTACTAATAAGGTTGTGGTTTATTTGTTTTGTGTTTGTGGCTGTAGGATTCCTGAGATAGGAGAACCCTATAGAGTTATGGAGGTGGAACCACGTGACATACACGTGGTATATGATGCACCTCTGACAGCTGAACCAATATTGGTAGTGGCCCCTATCGAAGATGAGGAGGACGAGGAGATGGAGTTGAACTAGAAGAAGAACCGATGAAGGATGAGCCCGTGGAAGATTCTGATGGGGTACCACACAATGGGACCACATTTGAGGATAAGATGTTGGGAGAGTATGAGGAACAAATCCTGGAGTTAGGAAGCATAGTTAAGGAGCTAGAAACTGAGGCCCAAGAGAGGCAGGTTGAGGTGTAAGAGATAAAGAATGAGGCTCGAGAGAGGCAGGTTAAGACACAGAAGCTAGAGGCAGAGATTATAGCACCAAGAAATGAGTATCCAGTTGGGGACTCTTGTGTACCATTTATTGTCCAGAAATGTGGAGCTGATAGGTAAGCTTGAACAATCCGAACAGAGAGAGTTGAGCGAGAAAACTACGAAGGAAGCCCTTAAGACGCAACTAGAGTTGGAGGTAATGGATAGGATCCATTTCGAAGAGCTATAGGAGGATTCCCATGACTAATCCAATAACTTATAAGATGAAGTAAGATGCAAGAGGAGGAAGATGAACAAGATGGGCTATGCATTTTGCAAAACAATGGAAAGGTGGATCGATGGTGTGTACCACTATCCGACAGAATAATGACATGCCTGTTATACCCTGAGTCGGGATATGATGGCGCACATGGGACAGTTAGAGATAAGAGCACAGTAGAGCACGAGATGTTGGGTTGAGGTCTATTTGTATGAGTCTAGTAGTAGTAGTAGTTATATTTATGTATTGTTGTGTAATTCCCATCTTTTGTTTAAGATGTAGGATAGATTATGTGAACCCCAAGTTCTGTTCTGCTAGAGGGGTAGTATGTTAGTATTCCCCACCTTTTGTTATAATAAGGGATACATTATAACATTTATAGAAGTATGCTATAGGATAATCACACTTGATGTACTAATTATTGGCATATGAATATAAATGATTTTTTATTTAAAGGTGTTATCTAATTATTACATTAAGAATAAACACTTAAAAATATTATAAGATAATAATATGAAGTTATTGTTTCAGAAAATGCCACCCAAACGTAGACTATCAGCACCAGAAGAATCGGTTAATATTGAGAGGGATCAAGTAAACCCTATCCAATGGTTAACCGACTTGTTAGGAGAAGTCTTTCGAGGAAGAAAAAATGAACACGTGCATACCAACCCCCAAGAAATTCATGTAACAAACTTTAAAGACTTCAAGAGTGTAGGGTCTCCAGAATTCAGGGGAACTACCTATCCTATCGAGGCACATATTTTGATCAAAGAGATGCAGAAAGCATTTGTTATCGCTCGTGTGGGAGGCGACTAAAAGACTGCATATGCTACATATATGATGAAGGACGAGGCGAACTTCTGGTGGGAAGCGAATCAACAGAGAGCGGGAGAAGGAATAATATCATGGGACAGATTCAAGACGATGTTGTTCAAGAATTACTTCCCGAAGAACATGCAGAACCAAATGGAGGGTAAGTTCCTAGAACTGAAATAGGGAGATATGATCGTGGCCAAGTATGCGGCTAAATTTAACGAACTCACATGATTTGCGGCACACCAAGTAGACATAGAAAAAAGGAAAGCTCAACACTTAAAACTAGGACAGATGGTGTGACTATTCAACAAGGTGTAAATTCTCCAAATCGACTCATTCTCTACACTGTTGGAGAAAGCCATCATCGCTGAAGGATGTAGTGAGGCCATGAGTCAATACAACAAAGAGAAGGAGAACAAGAACATTGGAAGAGAAAGCCGTGGAGGAAGTAGTAGTGGAGGAAGTAACTTGGGAAATAGGAAATAGAATAATAATAATAGAAATAACAATCAAGCGAGAAGTCACCAGGGAGGATTTAAGAAAAGAAGTGAGGCATGTCCGAAGTGCGAAAAAAGTCATCAAGGGGAATGATGGAAGGGACGAAGTGTCTATTTTAACTGCGGCCAGAAGGGGCATATCTCGCCAAATTGCCCGAACCCAAAAAAGATCCGAGGATGTTTCACTTGCGGATCAACAGAACATCAGATTAAGGACTACCCAAAGAATGGAAGTAGGAGAGGAAGCGCCAACAACGGAGGAGGCAACAACCTAATGATTGGTGGACCATCTCAATCCAGCCGATCAACTGCCAGAACATTTAACATGATGGTCCAAGATGCAGTAGCTACGAAGGACGTGGTGTGAGGTATTATCCTAATCAATAATATAAATGCTTACGTATTATTTAATTCAGGTGCTACCTGTTCCTTTGTATCTAAAGAATTTGCTAGTTGATTAAATTTACCCCAATAAAGATTAAAGAATCCTTTAAACATAGAAGTTATGAATAAAGAAGTGATTCCCGTAGAATTCGTTTACTAAAATTGTTATGCCAAAATTAGGGGACATAAATTAAGCATAGACTTGATTCCATAAGACTGGGAGAATTTGATGTAATATTAGGAATGTATTGGTTATATAATCACACTACGATAATTTACTTTCAAAAGAAAAGTGTGAACCTTCAGACTCCAAATCGGTCTAAGGTAGTGTTTTATGGTAGCTAATCGCTTAGGCAATCGTGTTGTCTTACGATGATGCAGACCAATAAATTATTGAGAAAAAGGATGTGTAGGTTATTTAGCCTATATCGTAGATACTCGGAAAAAAAGGAGTATAAATGAAAAATATATCGGTACTGAGAGATTTTTAAGATATATTTCCAGATGATCAGCCCGGCCTTCTGTCAGATTGAGAAATCAAATTCATGATAGATTTAGTACCAGGGACTCCATATCGTATGACACTAGTAGAAATGAAGGAATTAATGATACAACTACAAGAATTGCTAGATAAGGGATATATTCAGCCAAGTGTGTCTCCATGGGGAACGCCAATTTTGTTTATTAAGAAGAAGGATGGATTGATGAGGCTTCATATCTACTATTGAGAGTTGAATAGATTGAATATTAAGATTATATATGTTATCGAGAATATATGACCTTTTCGATCAATTGAAGGGAGCAAAGTATTTTTCAAAGATAGATCTGTGAATAGGATATCATCGGTTGAATGTACGAAAGGAAGACATACCGAAGATGGCATTTTGAACCCGTTACGGACACTACAAATTTTTGGTGATGTCATTTGGGTTGACTAATGCTCTTGCAGTATTCATGGACTTGATGAATCGAGTTTTCAAGCCATATTTGGATAAGTTCGTGGTAGTCTTTATTGACGACATTTTAATTTATTCAAAGACCAAGGAAGATCACGCTGAACATCTGAAGATGGTATTAGAAGCACTGAGAAGGGAGAAGATTTACGCAAAATTTTCTAAGTGCAAATTTTAGATAGAGAAAGTCCAATATTTAGGGCACATAATAGACAAAGATGGAATTTCAGTAGATCCTGTGAAGGTTGAAGCAGTGAGTAATTGGAAGCAGTCGAAGACGCCGACAGAGGTGAGAAGTTTCTTAGGGTTAGCCGGGTACAATCGAAGATTCATCCAAGATTTTTCTAAGATAGCAACCCCATTGACCAATCTAACGAGGAAGACAGTGAAGTTCGTATGGACAGAAAATTACGAAGAAAGTTTTAGACAGTTAAAGAAGAGATTGAGCGAGGCACCTATATTATTATTACCAGATGATACGCGAGGGTTTTTTGGTGTATAAAGATGCGTCGCACAGAGGTCTTGGTTGTGTGCTAATACTGTGACGCCCCCAAAATAGGTATACATCACCTATTCTTAGTCGCCAAATACATGGTACAGAATACAAATACAACCTTAAATATACAACATGAGATGTGAGTTTTAATACAAATATTGTCTTCTAGACAGTAATCAAACTCAAAATAAGTCCTCGATATATTTATTATCACACTATTTCATAGAATAGTGAGGACGACTAATGCAATCATCTGGACCATCACTCCGTTCCCCGACTAGTCCCTGCTACGTTCTCATTTCCTAAAGAGAACAATGAAAGCAAAAGGGTAAGCTCAACTGGCCCAGTAAGAAATATTATGACTAAGATAATGCGAGAATAAATTATCATTAGCCTTGAACGATGTTAAAGCGATAAAATATAACAAACATCAAGTTTAAGCTGCGGTAGAACAAGCAATCCATTAGAAGAGTCAAGTAGAGAATAAAATCTACTATCTTCTATGATTTAAAAGGTTTTCATTACTTTTATCGGCTGAGACTCGACAATAAATAATCCACATCATCCCTACACTACTGACCAAGATATTCATTAGTATCACGACCACAAATTATCCATACACTACGGGCCAAGGATATTCGTGTATTCATCGATGGTAATGGTCCCCATCAATGTCCATCTACTTTCTGACCAATGAGAATTTTTACCACATCATTTGTAACATTACGGTCATGATTATCTTGAATAATTCTGGTCATAATCATATCAAGTCCATCTATGCACTATAGGCCACAGATGACTTTCAACATATTATAAACATGAGGATGATAACAATTCAATAAAACAAGTTCAAGAATAAATTTTAAAGATTTATAAGTTAATTTATCTTGAACACAATAACGTCCAAATTATCAACATGATATTGCTTTGTGGAGTAAAATTCAAGAATGCTCAGAAGAATATTTCCATGAAAAGATCTTTGGATGAAGCCTTGAATATCAAGGATATTCCACTAATTTCATGGAGTATAGAAGCCAAAACTTTAACCAACTGAGTATAATAGGATATATGAAACCGCAAATGGATTTTTTCTGTCATGCGGTAATCCACATAAACAGATTATTCCAACAGAATAATAAAGAATGGAATAATAGATGAATTCATCAGGCGTGCGTAATCCGCACAGACAGGTTATTGCAACAAAATATTAAAGAATGGAACCAGGTCATGCATAACCCGCACAGACAGGATATTCCAACAAAATAATAAAGAATGGAACCAGGTCATGCGTAATCCGCACAGACAGGATGTTCCAATAGAATAATAAAGAATGGAACCAGGTCATGCGTAATCCGCACAGACAGGATGTTCCAACAGAATAATAAAGAATGGAATAACAACAGAATTCGCCAGGCATGCGATAGACCGCACAGACAAGTTATTCCAACAAAATAATAAAGAATGGAATAACAACCCTTACGAGTATTGAAAGAAAATAACTCTCTTCATGAATACGAAAGAATAATACCCCTTACCTTAAAAGAAGAGTATTCTGACTGGTAGGGTGAGGATATTCTTGAAGAAAACTTATACTATTTTCTACACTCAAAGCTTCTTAAAACTCTAAAGAAATACGTTCAAGATTATAGAAGAAGAATTCTCTGAATTTTTGGTGTGATTTTCAATTCTAACGAAGCATCCTATTTATAGAAGAATGGAAAGGATATTATGTTGCACTTTGCAATAAAATATAATATATTATATTTATAATCAAATAAAACAAAACTTTATAAAAAGTATTACATTTTATATAAAAAAAAAATTATATACTATAAAAATACTATGCATAATAAAATATAATATATTTCTATTTAAAATCTAATAAAACAAATAACTTTATAAAAGTATTACATTTTATATAAAAAAGATTTTACTATCTGAAACACTATATGTAGTACCTTTATGCAAAACATTATGCATAATAAAATATAATATATTCTATTTAAAATCTAATAAAACAAATAACTTTATAAAAAATTATTACATTTTATATAAAAGTTTTCTGTTTTATTACATTTATAATAATAATAAAACAAACTTTATCATCATTATTATAATTCACAATATTAATCGACCAGGTCGTTCCAAGGAAAGAGGGGGCTTTTCAATAAGGATTTCTCCCTATTGGCGCGCAATTAGGTGACCAAACCTCTCCTTGTGAACTTCTAGACATCGTTAATATTGCAAATAATAATATTAATAACTTTGTCATTTCAATTATTGATTTAATAATATATAAAATATTGACAATAATTGAATCAAATAACGTGAGATACTATCACGCAATTCTTTTATTGCAAATAATTGAACAAAACGCGAGTGACTTCTCACGTAAGCATCAATAATCAATACCGTGTGCTACTATATGAAACCACGCGTATTCTTGTACTTTTAACAAGGGTGTTTCACGAGTTAATGGTAAAACTTCGTAGTTATTTTAGTAAAAATATTTTTGTCGTAATCGGACAATAATTCCGTTGTGGGGTCCACCAATGATTGTGCCGTTGTACGAATAAACGAATATTCCTTGACCAATCGAATATTATATAACAACTTGCATACTTTGTAAAATTTATAAATATTACCCACAACTATAACATTATATCAAATTCATTCCATAATATTCAAAAATGATATTTATAGAAAATTCATCTTTATTTATAAAAGTTAGGGTCTTACAACGTCCCCTTCTTATGAAATTTTGCCCTCGAAATTAGGGTACGTACCTGGTATGTCGAAGAGGTAAGGATACCTTGATTTCATTTCAGATTCTAACTCTCAGGTCATTTCCTCAATATCGTGGTTTCTCCACAAAACTTTGACTTGAGGTATAACCTTGGAGCGTAAAATATGCTCATTTTTATCCAAGATTTTAACAGAAACCTCTTCATATGTTAAATCTTCCGCTATTTTGTCCGGTTCTAACTCAATAATGTGGTGCGGGTCTTTCACATATTTACGTAACATAGATACGTAAAAAATGTTATGAACATGAGACATACTTGGCGGTAAAGCGAGTCTATATGCCACAGTTCCTACTCGATCGAGGATTAAAAATGGGCCAATGAATTGAGGATTGAGCTTTCCTCTCTTTCCAAATCTCGTAACTCCTTTCCATGGAGCAACACGTAACAACACATGATCTCCAATATCGAATTCCACGTCCTTTCGATGATGATCAGCATAACTCTTTTGTCGATCTTGTGAGGTTTTTATACGTTGTCAGATTGTTTGAATCTTTTCCGTAGTCATACGTACCAACTCCGGTCCTAACAACGTTGCTTCACCCACCTCATCCCAGCATACAGGAAAATGACACTTTCTTCCATACAAGGCCTCAAATGGATCCATGTCAATACTTGCTTGATAACTGTTGTTGTAGGAAAACTCCGCTAATGGTAGGAACTTATCCCAACTTCACTTGAAGTCAATGACACAGAGTCTTAATAAATCTTCAAGAGTTTGAATAGTCCTCTCTGACTGCCCGTCCGTCTGAGGATGATATACCGAGTTAAATCGTAAATCAGTGCTCATAGTTTTCTGCAAACTAACCCAAAATCGTGAAGTGAATCTTGGGTCTCGATCGAAACTATGGATCTTGGCATACCATGCATCTCTTACAATCTCAATTATGTACATAAGAGCAAGACGTTTAGGTGTATAAGTTTCTCGTATCGGTAAGAAATGAGCAGACTTGGTCAATCTATCAACAATGACCCAAATCGCATCTATGCCTTGAGAAATCTTAGGAAGACCAGTAACAAAATCCATGGTAATGTGCTCCCGCTTCCATTATGGAATTTCAAGGGGTTGCAATGGACCTTTTAGTACTTGATGCTCCGCCTTAACTCATTGACAAGTTAGACACCTTGAGATAAACAGCGATATCTCTCTCTTCATATTGCTCCACCAAAATGTATGATGAATATCACGATACATTTTGATACTCCCAGGATTGATTGCAAATGGTGTGTTTTGCGCCTCCATCGTGATTTTATACTTTAAATTAGGGTCGTTAGGAACACAAATTCTGGAGTTGACTCGAAGTATTCCTTCTTCATCGATTCTTGCTTCCGACATAGCACCTTCTTGCACTTTCTTCCTAATACGCATCAGTTCCAGGTCTGTAGCTTGAGCAGCTTAAACTTTATCGATTAAAGTCAGTTCTACTCGAATATTCGCCATCATCACATTGGTCCCTGAAGTCTTTAACTCTATCTCCATCCTTTGCAAGTCATATAAAATGGGCATTTGCGTTGACAATATCGCTTTTCGTACTCAGCATATGATCTTCTACTCGATCGTCGACTACTACGTTAAACTTTACCAAGATGGTATTGAATGGTATGATCATAATCTTTTAACGATTTTAAGCCAGCGTCGTTTATGCGCGTGTTGAGTTCCTTTTGGGTGAAGAAATATTTGAGGCTTTTATGATCGTAAAGATCTCCACTTTCTCCCTATACAAATAATGCCTCCAAATTTTAAGTCTTGAAGACAACAATTGCTTGACTCTAGATCATGAGTAGGATAATTCCTCTCATATTCTTTGAGTTCTTAGAGAGGCATAGGCTATGACTTTCTCATGTTGCATGAGAACACATCCCAAACCCTTTTGCTAGATGCATCACTTGTAGATGACAAATCCCTCAAAGCAAGATGGTATTGTCGAAAGCAGTCTTTGAAATGAGTCTCCTCTTGAGTTCTTGAAATACTCTTCTCACATTCCATGCTCCAACCAAATTTTTATATCTTTTCGAGTCAAATTGAGTTAATGGAGTAGCGATTAGAAAACCCTTCCACGAATCTCAGATAATAACCATTACTAATCGAGAAAGCTACGTGCTTGATCCTTGATTTAGGTTGCTCCCAGCTTTGAATAGCTTCAATCTTTGTCGGGTCAACAGATATTCCATGACTTGATACTACGTGCCCAAGGAATGCTACTTCCTTAGGCCATAACTCGCATTTCTTCAACTTGGCATAAAGCTTATTTTCACGAAGCTTTTGGAGTATCAGCCTCAAGTGTTGCTCATGATCTTCACGGCTTTTGGAATATATGAGGATGCCATCAATAAAGATGACCACAAAGTGATCCAAATATTCCTTGAATACCCAGTTCATCATATCCATGAAGGCAGCAGGAGCATTAGTCAATCCAAAAGACATGACTAAGAATTCATAATGCTCGTACCGAGTTCTGAATGCAGTCTTTGGAATATCCTCAGTTCCAACCTTCAGCTGATGATATCCAGAACGAAGATCGATCTTTGAAAAGAATTGTGCTCCTTGAAACTGGTCAAACAGGTCATCAATGCGAGGCAACAGGTACCTATTTTTGATGGTGACATGATTCAACTCCCGATAATCAATACAAAGACGCATACTTCCATCTTTGTTCTTCACGAATAGAACAGGAGCACCCCAAGGAGACGTACTAGGTTGAATGAAACCAATGTCTAACAATTCCTGCAATTGGGTCTTTAACTCCTGAATTTCAATAGGAGCCATTCGATATGGGGCTTTAGAAATGGGTTTTGTACCTGGTTCAAGGTCGATATAAAATTCAATTTCACGCTCTGGGGGTAGGCCATGAAGTTCTTCAGGGAATACGTCAGGAAAATTATTAACAATAGAAATATCATTCAAATCTGACGTATTTTTGTTTAAAACTGTGACGTGAGCTAAGAAAGCTTGACATCCGTTTTTCAATAAATGAATAGCTTTATGGCTTGAGATGACCGTGACTAATTTTAATGGTTTGGTCGCTTGAATTTGCATAATAGGTTGATTAGGAATATAAAAGCTAACAACCTTATGAAAACAATCAATTTTAGCATGATAGTAGTTAACCAATCAATCCCTAGAATCACGTCAAATGCAAGTATTTTTAATGAAATAAGATCGACAAGTAATGTGAGGGTACCGATTTGAACCAAACAAGACTTATAAATAGTGGATTTAATGAAGGTTTCTCCTAACGGAGTTTCCACAGATAAGTCAAAGTCTAATTTCTCCAAAGTCAAATTTAATCGTTGAGCGCAAGTAGGAGAAATAAAAGAATGGGTAGAACTGGTATCAAATAAGGTATAAACTTCGCTAGAGTTTATGATAAGTTTACCCGTGATGACCTTGTTCGGGTTCCTTGCTTTCTGGGAGGTCACAACAAATGCTCTCCCTTGAACTACTAGTTTTGACTTATCTGGGACGGTATTTTGTGTCACCGTTCCAACTGGACTTTTCTTCTATGCACGACAAAATCGGGGCTAGGTGACCTTCTCTTCCACAATTATAACACGCTTTGGATGGCATCGCGTATTTTGGACTGACATGTCCCTCCCCTCCGCATTTGAAGCATATGATAGGAGGTTGTTCTCATTCCTTAACAACGGGTGTTGGTGCTGACGTCTTTCCATCATTGTTGAATCTTCTCTTCTTGAAATGTCCATTCTTATTGTCTTGGCCATGATTACCACTGAAGTGGTTACCATTTCTGGCATGTTGATTCCCTCCACGTTTTTTGTCACCACTTGATGGTACTTACTACCACATGTATTATCATTTTGTCATTTTGCTTTCTCTTTGGTTGATTTAACTCGTTATCGCGTTCCAATAACTGAGCCCTATTAACAATATCTGAATACAAACACAGTTTGTGAGAAATTAAGTATTGACGTAACTTAGGTTTCAAACCTCTTAGAAACATCCGCATCATTCTCTCCTCGTTATCAACCAAGTGAGGCGTAAATTGGGACAACTCAGCAAACTTAGCTTCGTACTGTGACACGGTCATATTATTCTGCTCCAACTTGATGAACTCTACCTCTTTCATGTGACGAATACTTTCAAGAAAGTACTTATCGTTGAATAGTTCTTGGAACTTCTCCCGAGACATCTTTAGTGCGGTAGGTTGAGTACGCTTTACTGATTCCGACCAGTAATTTGCCTCTCCTCGCAACATAAAGGTGGCAAAGGGAACCTTTTTCTCCTCGGAGCATCCCAATACATCAAATATCTTGGTGATCTTCTTTATCCACGCTTCTGCCTTAAGTGGTTTTGGCTCTCCAATAAACTTCGGTGGTCCCAGCTCCTTGAACTGTTTAGCGGTGACCATCCGAGAGTTTCCAGTGTTTCCACCTATATTTTGGATAGGAGCCGCTCTCGCCTTATGTTGCATAAATTTCATAAAACCTCTAAACATTCCATCATTCATCATTTGGTCAGTGTTGTTGTTTGCATGAGGATTGTCGCCTTCTTGATGCACATTATCCTGATTATTGATCTGTGGAGACTCAACGGTCTCCTGTGCTCCATTGCTATTCTCAACATTCTCGGAAGACATTTTCAGATACTGCCATAAAACAAAGGTTAATTGACATGTAATATATTATCCCTATACTCTGACCGACCAATTAAATACCAAATAAACTTAGGTAGGTCATACTAGCGAAGGAATTCCCCGATTCTCCCCTCCTAGTTCTAGTCTCACATCTTAGCAAGGGATCATATCCCTAAGCTTTGATACCAACTGTGACGCCCCCAAAATAGGTATACATCACCTATTCTGAGTCGCCAAATACATGATACAGAATAAAAATATAACCTTAAATACACAACATGAGCTATGAGTTTTAATACAAATATTGTCTTCTGGACAGTACTCAAACTCAAAATAAGTCCTCAATACATTTATTATCACACTATTTCATAGAATAGTGAGGACTACTAATGCTATCATCTGGACCATCACTCCATTCCCCGACTAGTCCCTGCTACGTTCTCATTTCCTGAAGAGAACAATGAAAGCAAAAGGGTGGGCTCAACTAGCCCAGTAAGAAATATTATGACTAAGATAATGCGAGAATAAATTATCATTAGCCTTCAATGATGTTAAAACCGATAAAATATAACAAACATCAAGTTTAAGCTGCGGTGGAACAAGCGATCCATTAGAAGAGTCAAGTAGAGAATAAAATCTACTATCTTCTATGATTTAAAAGTTTTCATTAATTTTATCGATGAGACTCGACAATAAATAATCCACATCATCCACCTTTTCTGACGAGGATATTCATTAGTATCAAGACCACAAATTATCCATGCACTACGAGCGAGGATATTCGTGTATTCATCAATGGTCATGATCATGCCAACAATTGTCCATCAATGCACTACTGACGATGAGGATTTTACCACATCATTTGTAACATTACGGTCATGATTATACCAAGAATAATCCATGGTCATAATCATACCAAGTTCATCTATGCACTTTCTGAATACACGATGACTTTCAACATATTATAAACATGAGGATGATGACAATTGATAAAACAAGTTCAAGAATAAATTTTAAAGATTTATAAGTTAATTTATCCCGAACTCAATAACATCCAAATTGTCAACATGATACTGCTTTGTGGAGTAAAATTCAAGAATGCTCATGAGAATACTTCCATGAAAAGATACTTGATGAAGCGCAAATATCAAGGATATTCCACTAATTTCATGGATTATAGAAGCCAAAACTTTAACCAACTAGGTATAATAGAATATATGAAATCGCAAATGGATTTTTGCCGCCATACGGTAATCCACGTAGACAGATTATTCCAACAAAATAATAAAGAAATGAATAATAGAAAAATTCACCACGCGAATGTAATTGCATAATAATAAAGAATGGAACAAGTTATTCCAACGATTCCAACAGAATAATAAAGAATGGAACCGGTCATATGTAACTAATGCAGACGAGGATATTCCAACAAAATAATAAAGAATGGAACCGAATTAAATGCGTAATCCGCATGCAGACGGGATGTTCCAACAGAATAATAAAGAATGGAATAACAACAGAATTCACCAGGCATGCGATAGACTGCACAGACAGGTTATTCCAACAAAATAATAAAAAATGGAATAACAACCCTTACGAGTATTGAAAGAAAATAACTATCTTCATGAATACGAAAGTATAATACCCCTTACCTTAAAAAGAAGAGTATTCCGACTGGTAGGGCGTTGATATTCTTAAAGAAAACTTATACTGTTTTCTACGCTCAAAGCTTCTTAAAACTCTAAAGAAATACGTTCAAGATTATAGAAGAAGAATTCTCTGAATTTCTGGTGTGATTTTCAATTCTAACTAAGCATCCTATTTATAGAAGAATGGAAAGGATATTATGTTGCACTATGCAATAAAATATAATATATTCTATTTATAATCAAATAAATCAAAACTTTATAAAAATTATTCTGTTTTATATAAAAAGTTTTTACTATGCAAATACTATGCAGGCACTATGCAAACACTATGCATAATAAAATATAATATATTCTATTTAAAATCTAATAAAACAAATAACTTTATAAAAGTATTTTGTTTTATATAAAAAGATTTTACTATACAAACACTATGTAGGCACTATGCAAACACAATGCATAATAAAATATAATATATTCTATTTAAAATCTAATAAAACAAATAACTTTATAAAAGTATTCTATTTTATATAAAAAGTTTTCTGTTTTATTACATTTATAATAATAAACAAACTTTATCATCATTATTATAATTCACAATATTAATCTACCAGGTCGTTCCCAAGAAAGAGGGGGCTTTCCAATAAGGATTTCTCCCTATTGGCGTGCAATTAGGTGACCAAACCTCTCCTTGGCAGAACTTCTAGACATCGTTAATATTGCAAATAATAATAATAATAACTTTGTCATTTCAATTATTGATTTAATAATATATAAAATATTGACAATAATTGAATCAAATAACGTGAGATACTATGGAACAATTACTGTACCAATAATTGAACAAAACTGAGTGACTTCTCACGTAAGCATCAATAATCAATACTGGTATTGCTACTATGCGAACTACGCGTATTCTTGTACTTTTTAACAAGGGTGTTTCAACAGTTAATGGTAAAACTTCGCCATTATTTTCATAAAAATATTTTTGTCATTTTCTCAATCAAACAATAATTACATTGTGGGGTCTACCAATGATTGTGTCATTGCACGAATATTCCCTGTTAAAACGAATATTCCCCGACCAATCGAATATTATATAACAACTTACGTACTTTGCAAAATTTATAAATATTACCCACAACTATAACATTATATCAAATTCATTCCATAATATTCAAAAATGATATTTATAGAAAATTCATCTTTATTTATAAAAGTTGGGGTCTTACAAATACAACATGGCAAGGTCATTGTGTATGCATGAAAACTGTTGATAGATTTCGAGAAGCAAAACCCTACCCATGACTTGGAGTTAGCGGTGGTAATTTTTGCATTAAAGATTTGGAGGCATTATTTATATGGAGAGTGATGTGAGATATATACAGACCTTTAAAGTCTGAAATATATCTTCACACAAAATAACTTGAACATGCAACAAAGGAGGTGGTTGGAATTAATCAAGGACTACGACTGCAAAATTCTTTATCACCCGGGAAAGGCAAATGTGGTAGCCAAAGCGTTGAGTAGAAAAGGAAGGGAGAATTTACTCAAATTGACCGCTCATGAAGAACTAATAAGAGAAATGGAAAGATTAGAAATAGAAGTGAAGGAACCCAAAAAGCCTGAGTGGAAGTTATTTGTAATAGAATCTCGTCCGACGCTATTAGATAGAATAAAGCAATCACAAGAAAAAGAAGAAGGGTGCAAGAAGATAAAGAAAAGGATAGCAGAAAATGAAGAAGAAAGGTTCAAGACGGATAAGAACATGATATTAAGATTAGAAGGTTGAGTGTGGGTGCCAGTCGTAATATAATTAAAAGAGGAGATCTTGAACGAAGCACATAATACAACATATTTAGTTCATCAAGGAGGAACAAAAATGTACCAGGATCTTCGACAACACTCTTGATGGCTTCATCTAAAACGAGAAGTTGTAGAGTGCGTCAGTAGATGTCTTACTTGTCAAAGAGTCAAAGCAGAGCACCAGAGGCCAAGTGGTTTACTTCAACCGCTGGAAATACTGGAGTGGAAATGGGAGCACATTACGATGGACTCCGTAGTGGGACTTCCAATCCCACAGAAGGGTTGTGATGCCATTTTGGTTATTATGGATCGACTAACAAAGACAACTCATTTTCTACCAATAAAAATTCGATTCGATTTAAATCAGTTAGCAAAGTTGTAAGTGAATGAAATTATTTGGCAATATGGAGTACCAGTATCAATTGTCTCTGATTGAATCTGTGCTTCACTTCAAATTTTTGGAAGAGCTTGAAAGAAAGGATGGGAACACAGTTGAGATTGAGCACTTCTTATCATCCACAAACCGACATACATATTGAACGAACAATACAAATGCTAGAAGACATGTTTAGAGCTTCTTTGAAGGATTTCAAAGGGAACTGGGATTATCACTTACCCTTAGTAGAATTTTCCTATAATAATAGTTATCATGCGAGTATCGGTATGCCACCATACGAAGACCTCTACGAAAGAAAGTGCATAACACCGTTATGTTAGGATGAGGTCGGTGGGCGACGACTTTTTGGGCCGAAATTAGTTCAACAAACGGCAGATGTGGTAATAATAATAAGAGCCAGACTAGTAGCAGCTCAAGATCAACAAAAGAAATATGCAGATTTGCATCGTCAGAGCTGAGATTTTGAAGTTGGGAGTTTCATATTTTTGAAAGTGTCTTTCTGGAAAGGGAAGATAAGTTTTCGTAAGAAAGGAACGTTGAGTTCGAGGTTCATGGGATCATTTGAAGTACTAAAGAGAGTAGGCGAAGTGGTGTATAAGGTAGCTTTGCCTCCTAAACTGGAACACGTCCACAACATGTTTCATGTTTTTGTGTTATGTCCATACAAGCCTGACTATAAGCACGAGATATCCTATGAGCCCATTCAAGTATAAAAGAATCTAATGTATGAAGAATTTCATGTTCAGATAATAGATAGGAAGGAACGAATATTAAGAAATAAAGGTATACCTTTTGTAAATGTGGTTTAGCGAAACCACAACGTTGAGGAGACTATGTGACGCCCCCAAATTCAGACACTCGTATCTCGAATTTTGTTCGCCACGTGCTAATTCTAACATCACACCAAAATCATCCACAACGGAATAATAGAATAATTTACATTGATATAATATAAATATTTGCGTCCCCAGGTTCCGTAACCATTACTACAACAATCAAGTGATTAAACTTAAACATAATTAACCATCCTTAGTACATCATAATACGCATAGAAATAATAATACTAATACTCTTAAGGAACTAAGTTACTCCATAGCCTTGCCCTTCCCCTTGTCCTTTCCCGAGGTACCGCCTTACTCTGCCTTAACTGTAATGTTTTTAGGGAAGCAAGAATGAGCAACAAGTTTGCCCAACAAGTAATATAGCAAAGAGAATGAACAGTTATAACATTTGAATCTTTAAGGGTATAACGGTAAATGGTAGTTCAAGGATATCAAGAAATATCAAAAGTGTTTGATAAATGTCACTAAAGATTGAAGGATATCAATAATATTTCAAGGTTTAATTATTTCGAGGTTCAATAAGAATGAACACTGAGCAGTCGTTAAAGACTATGAACTCTTACTAGAATTAACAGTATTATACTGCAATCCAAGATAAACGAGTACAACAGGTGATCAGCCTAAGGTACCCTACGTTATGCATAACATTTAATCATACTTGTGTGCACACGTCGGATCCCCGACAATATAGAATTTCCCCCTTTTTAAGAGGGTTGTTCATCTCAGTAGATTTTTAAGAGTCCACACCAAGTAAATTGGTTTGGATAGCTTTCTAACATATGATAACAGTCTAACCGAATCAAAGGTTTAGACAAATTTTTTAATGCACTTTAAGAACAATAAGTCTAATGCTCGCAATAATGTCAAAGTAATTGATTTTCGAATAGTAATAGTCATTTGCTCAATATAAGTATATCAATAATTCGGATTCATACAATATACAATGTAGGAATTTAGATAACTTGTATTTGATATGTGAATCAATGGAAGTTAGAGATCTCACACAAAATCCAAAGTTGTGAGAGTTAGGAGACTTGCCTTTAGCGTTGATTACCACTTAAAGCGTAATATCACTTCAATGAACTACGTTATCCTATATATGTATGTATATGTATTCATTAGTCATATATACTTGATATGCATTTTCACATACTTCCATCATATATACCTAAATTCATCTAGGCTACACACAATCAAACTCATAGATGCGTAACTCACATTGATTTTACCTTTAAAGTCTTTTGTACCATATGCTCATCCTTTGTATTTTCAAAATACCTCTTACCTTACGTATTTTTAAGTTGTTTCACATATTAAAGAACCTTTAAGCTAGTTTTGACCCTTTATTAAAGTTATTCATATATTTCCATCTTTCAAAGTTAAAAGAGTTCATTACATAAATCAACTAGCCATAGTATTCATTATACTACATAATATTGTCAAACAACTTCTTTCTACACATGCTTGCATAATTTATCACAATGTTTAACTAGGTGCGTGAACATGTCGTATATCTCTAGAGGCATATGCATCCTATTCTAATTGTTCATAAGTTCACAATATAATTCATAGAGTTTGTCATCTCAATTGGTTTTCAATCACTAAGATGTCATGACTATAAATCTATACATGCAAGGTACATTGAGTCCACACTTCATATGCATTTATCAAACCAATTAAGCTATAAACATATGCTCACAAGGCTAGATTCAAAAAGGTGTAAGGTTTTATAAACATGTTTTTCGTCTTTTAACTTTTCTTTAAAAAGGTTATGATTCAATTCCAAATCTACTAAACACCTTGTAAAATACATTGATATATGTTTAGGGAGTGTGTATGTTCTTGAAATTAAGTGGAGTGTAAGAGTTCTTACATCAAATAAGAAAAAAAAATTTCTTTTCACGATCATACACCCCATGACTCTCTTGGCATGGGAGGTCCCTAACTAAAACACGAAGCGGTGTTCCTCTGTTCGCCCCTGTTCGGATTTTTGAGGAATTATTGACCCAATTCTCATCTAAGCAACAATGTAATCATGTATAATTGTTATAAACTTGCTACATAACCTTCCTAGCATGCTTCTAACATTCCCACACATACAAACAATAAATCTCAAAGATCAATTCAAGGTTTTTGCCATTTTTTTCAAAGTTTAACACACATAGCAATTTTCTTCCTTACGAATTCGTTACTTGATCATTTTACTTCATTTAACTTTCATTGAATTCATTTTTGACCACATTAACAACATTTAACATAAATTTATAGATTCTAGCATGTTTCAACCATAACCATTTCAACTTAAACAAGTGTTTTCATACTCATGAACTTTGGAAAGCTTGAGTGTATGAACATCTAGAGGAAAGGTTACCTTTTCTGAAGTTGAATTGCTACTCTAGCTTCAATTTGCAGATTATATAAGCTCACAATATTCACACTCCTACTAGAAATTTCAGAGAATTCAACATTTACATTTGAGAGGGGAACCTTTATTTATAGAGGGAGGATTATCCAATTGGAGAATTTGCCCTAAGGTTTGTTTCCATGGAAGATTGAAGGATCCTTTGTGCAACAAGAAGTGGGTGGAAAGCATCACCAACTCCATCTCCTCCCTTACCCATAGCCATCATTCCTATCTTGGTTTTTCAAGCATAGAGTCCTAGGCTTTTTGTAAAACACGGCTGAGCTCTTTTTCATTGGAATGGGACTATGATTTTGGGACACCACCAATTCTCAGCACTTTAGTAGCACACTTAGGTTCATTTTACCCTTTGTTCACACTTGAGCATACATATACACCCACTCATATACTACACATAAAATCATATAATACATTTACATTGATTTATTTCAAATAATAATTATTCTAGACTAGGATATAATTTAATTGTGTACCAATGCTACTTATTATTAATTTATTTATTTAATCAAGTTACTTTCTCTCATAGGTTTAAAATACCCATTTAATTATTCCCACACACATCAATATGTCACATAAGACTTTTTATACAACTTGGTCAATTACCTAAGTCAAGCTTACTTTTATCACAAAGTGTTATATAATAATTACAATGTCACCCCTCACTTTATATTAAATGAAAAACCTTATTATATATGATTTCTCTTCACACACTATTATTCATGATAATTAACGAATAACAAATAAATCAACCTCATTGTGAAATTATTTACTTATTAGTAATACTAATTAATTCCATCATTAGTTAAATTAGTATTTTCTCAATTCATCATCTTGCCACACTAGGCATAACTCCACAAGTTTAAACTAAGCTTCTCATCGCTTTTGCTTCATTGTTTAATTATCACTTAGCTTACTCAATTAAAATGCTCATCACAACACATGTCGATGCTATATATATATATATATTTATATTCAAATAAATATGCAAACAAATCTTTATTCTCAATATTATAATTTATTAAAATTCGCGGGTATTACAGACTACGTGGGAGTTAAAAGATAAGATGAAGAGGGACTATCCCCATTTGTTCATGTAACCTTGTACTGATTCTGAGGATGGAATCCTTATAAAGAGGGGAGAATGTAATACCCGAGGATTTTATAAATAATATTAATAATGAAAATAAAGGTATTTGCAATTATTTGAGTGCATTATATTTATGTGTCATGAAACATAATAATTCAATATGAAATGAATTAAGTATGAAATGATTGAGAAGTATGTTGATAATACTGATAGGATTGGTTAAGCTTAAGTGTTAAGCCTTATGTGGCATAATTAATTACTTAATGGAATTAATTAAGAGATGATTTAATAAGGCATTGAACTAAGGGTTATATTCAAGCCCAATATTAATTATGTGACATACTAGCATGAGTTAAGAGGTGTGGCCCAAACCATTGAATTACTAGATTAATATCGGAGCCCAATGTGTAAAGGTATTGGTGACTAGCCCAAATTTAATTTAGTTTGGGACTAGCCTAATATGTAATGTGGAATGAAAAGTTTAGTATACTTAAAATTATATATGGGTATATATATATGTAGTGAATTATATGTGTATGTATTTATATAATGAGCAAATGAGCTAGCATGTTGTACAAAAGAGCAAAATAAAAATTAAACATGAGTGGGTAGCACCTCACAATTGCCGCCCAAGCCACCCTTCCCATTTCAAAGTGCTGATTTGTTTAGCTAATTGAGCTCACAATCAAGGTCATGTGGGAATAATGATGATCTAGATTCTAGGCTAAAGGCTAAGTGTCCTTAAAGTGAATAGTTGGTGGAACTTTCCACCAACTCCACTTTTACCATTGGACAATGACCTAATTATTGGAAAATGATTTTCCTATAAATAGGGAGCTTTAGATGTGTTGGTAAAAGATTTGCCACATTATATTTTCTAAGTGTTAGGAGATTTGAGAGCTATAGAGAATAGAGAGAGAAACAAAGAAACCTAGAAGATCTCTTGCATTTTGGTGGAGCTCAAGAAGAAGAAACCATGGTGGAGAGCTAGTTATAGTTCATAGCCAATAAGAAGAGAGCAATTAAGAGGTAGGTTCACCACTTAGCTTATTTTTCTCAAAGATAGATTAGTATATGAATGTAGGTAGAAATGCATGCTTGGTTGTGGGAGTTATTTGTGATGTATGATCATGATGGATCCGAATGTATAAGGATGAGTATTGGAAGGAGAATATGTGATATATATATATATATATATATATCTTTTATGTGATTTTAGAACCTATAAAACAAGAGTAAAGCATGTGAGCATGAAACCTAACTTAGTAAGCTTGAAAATATGATATTTGTCATAAAATGTGTAAACAATGTGTATAATCCTAAAATGTTATGTTGAACATTTATGAAATACGATCATACCCCAAGTGAAATAGTTGGATTTGGACTTAAAACGAACTCGTCGCAAAACGTGTAGTAAAACATGTCCAAATGTGAACCCTAGCTTGGAAAAACAATTAATTTGATTAAATAAATATTTTGGAAAATTATTCAAGATATCAAATATTGAAGATATGTAAGTTTACAAGACAATGGAAGTGATTTGAACTCATTTGGATGTTTAAAGTAAAAGTATATAAGATTGAATCAAAAGAGGTAGAAAAATCAAAATAGTGAAAAACTTGCTAAAAAGTTATGTCAGGGTAACGCGTCCGAGAACAAAACCCCAGTGCCTGCGTGCGATTTAAAGCATGGAGTTCGGAAGGAGTAAGCGCTGACACGTACGCCCGTAAAAGCTTAAATAATTGGTGCGCCCGCGTCAAGTCATTTTCATAGTTGACCCAGATCCGGGTCAAACCGGGTTGGGTCATGGTGGATCAGGTCAAGTCAAACCAAGTCAAAAATGAAAATTTTCTTAAAATAAAAAACTAATTAAAATAATAAATAATTAAATAATATTAAAAGATTGATTTAAATATATTAAACAATTAGAGTGATTTTAATTGTAGATTATAATTATTCTAATATCAAGGATTCCTTTAAGCTATAATTGAATAATTAAAACTAAAAGATGATCTTAATTGTGGGGTTAATAATCAATTAAAATAGTACTTATTTTAATTGTAAGCTTTAATGAATAATAATGTGCTTTATTAAATAATAAAAAATTACGATAATAGTAAAGAGTAATTCTAATGGTGGAATTAATAATACACAATTAAGGTGACATTAAGTAAAATTTTAATTGTGGACAATTAAAGTAATATTTAATAATCACTTTAACTATGGAATAATTGTAAGACACCAACTTTTATGAATAAAGATGAATTTTCTATAAATATCATTTTTGAATATTAAAGAGTGAATTTGATATAATGTTATAGTTGTGGGTAATATTTATAAATTTTGAAAAGTAAGCAAGTAGTTATATAATATTCGATTGGTCGGGGAATATTCGTTTTAATAGGGAATATTCGTACAATGGCACAATCATTGGTGGACCCCACAACGGAATTATTGTCGGAGTTAGAAAACGACAAAAATATCTTTTTATAAAAATAACGGCGAAAGTTTTACCGTTAACTGTTGAAATACCTGGTGTTAAAAGCAAATGATGTCTGGCGTGGTTGCATAGTAGCACTGCGGTATTGATTATTGATGCTTACGTGAGAAGTCACTTTCGGTTTTGTTCAATTATTTCTATAGTAATTGTTGCATAATATCTCACGTTATTTGATTCAATTATTGTCAATATATTTTTATATATTATTAAATCAATAATTGAGATGACAAGTTATTCTAATTATTATATGCATAATTAACAATGTCTCAGAAAGTTACTGCAGGAGGGGTTGGGTTGGTCACCTAATTGCGGCCCTATATAGGAGAAATTTTATTGAAAAGTACCCTCTTTCACAGGAACGATCTGGTTGTTAATATATTGCGAGTTATAATAATATGAATAAAGTTTGTTAAAAATATTGAAGGGATTTTCATGAAATAATTGTTGTGGATTATATGTATATATAATATGTGGATTATATGTGTATATATATATATATATATATATATATATATATATATATATATATGTTTGGAATATGGAATATGTGGTGGGTGGTGTAAAAAGTGGGTTTGGGTGAAGTAACGTGAATGTGAGGGCATATATATATATATATATATATATATATATATATATATATTATAAGTTTTGTTTTATTTGAATATTATATTATTATTTTAAAAATCAGACGTCTATGCATTTGATTCATTCGGCCCGTGAAAATTTTGAACTGTTGATCCATGATAAATTTTCTAAATAGTATCCTTCCATTCTCCTATAAATAGGATGCTTAGTTTAGAATTAAAAATCACACCAGAATCAGAGAATTCTTCTTCTACAATATTAAGCGTATTTCTTTCGAGTTTTAGAAAGCTTTGAGCGTAGAAAATAGTGAAAATTTTCTTCAAGAATATTCCCGCTATACTAGTTGAAATACTCTTCTTTTCAAGGTAAGGGATGTTATTTTTGTTCAATATTCACTTGAAATAATATTTTCTTCCATACTCTATAGTATGCAAGTAATATTATTTCGTTTCAGATTTCGAATTCAATACTCATTTGGTTAAAGTTTTGGCTTCTAAACTCAATGAAATTAGTAGAATATCCTTAATATTTGCTCTTCATCCAATATCTTTTCATGAAAATATTATTCTGAGCATTCTTGATAAGTTTTAACTTTTTCATGCCGAAGTACTATTTACGGGGTTACTATTCCCGAAGAACTATTCACGGGGTACTATTCACTCGAGTACTATTCACCCGGGATACTATTCATGATAAAAATTGATTCGTTTTCGGTCCAAATTATTTTTGGTACAATATTATTCTTGAATTTTACTCCACAAAGCAGTATCATGTTGACAATTTGAACGTTATTGATTTCTGGATAAATTAAATTATAAATCTTTAAAAATTTATCCTTGAACTTATTTTATTGAATTCTTATATCATTGTCATCATCCTCATGTTTATATTATGTTGAAAGTCATATTTGGCCTATAGTGCATAGATGGACTTGGTATGATTATGACTAGGTATTATTCGGTATAATTATGACCGTAATGTTATAAATGATGTGGTAAAAGTCCTCATTGGCCCCTAGTGCATTGATGGATAGTTGTTGGCATGATCATGACCATTGATGAATACACGAATATCCTTGGCCCGTAGTGCATGGATAATTTGTGGTCGTGATTCTAAAGAATATCCTTGGCCATAGTGCAGGGGTGATTCGATGATGTGGATTATTTATTAAGCTGAGTCTCAACGATAAAAGTGATGAAAAATATTTTAAATCATAAAAGATAGAAGATTTTATGCTCTACTTTACTCTTCTAATGGATTGTTTGTTCCCCTGCAGATAAACTTGATGTTTGTTATATTTTTTCAGTTTAACACTGTTGAAGGCTAATGATAAATTATTCTGCATTATCATAGTCATAATATTTCTTACTAGGCTAGTTGAGCTCACCCTTTTTCTTTCATTGTTCTCTTGAAATGAAATGAGAACGTGGCAGGACTAGTCGAGGTGCGGAGTGATGGGTCGGATGATAGCATTAGTAGTCCTCACTATTCTATGAAATAGTGTGATAATAAATGTATTGAGGACTCCATTTGAGTTTGAATCTTGTCTAGAAGATAATATTAGTATTAAAACTCTCGGTTTATGTTTTGTAGTATTTTACACACGCGGTTTGTATTATTAAGTTATATTTGAATTTTGTACCATGTATTTGGCGACTCGAAGATGGGTGATGTATACCTATTTTGGGGGCGTCACAGTTGGTATCAAAGCTTAGGGATATGATCCCTGGCTGAGATGTGAGACTAGAACTTGGAGGGGAGAGACGGGTAATTCCTTTGCTAGTCTGACCTACCTAAGTTTTTTTGGTATTTAAATGGTCGGTCAGAATATATGGATAATATGTGGCATGTCAATTAATCCTTGTTTTGTAGCAATGTTAGAAAATGACATCCAATAATGTTGAGAATAGCAATGGAGTACAGGAGACCGTTGAGTCACCACAGATCAAAACCCAGGATAATGTGCATCGGAAGGCAATAATCCTCAAGTGAACAACAACAACATCGACCAAATGGCGAGCAGATGGAATGTTTAGGAGCTTTACATGAATTAAATACAACATCGAGTAGAGAGACTCATGTCCAAAATGCGGTGGAAACACCGGCAACTCTCGGACGATTCACCATTAAGCGATTCAAGGAGGCTGGGACCACTTTGGAGTTTTTGGAGAGCCAAAACCACTTAAAGGCGAGGCGTGGATAAAGCGAAGATGTTTGATAAACGGGATCACCAAGATATTTGATGTCTTGGGATGCTCCGAGGAGCAAAAGGTTCCCTTTGCCACACTCAAAATTTCTTGGGAGAAGTTCCAGGAACTTTTCAACGACAAGTACTTTCCCGAAAGTATTCATCACATGAAAGAGGTAGAGTTCATCAAGCTGGAGAAAAACAATATGATCGTGTCGTAGTACGAAGCCAAGTTTTCTGAGTTATCTCAGTTTGCATCCCACTTAGTTGATAACGAGGAGAGAATGACACGGATGTTTCTAAGAGGTTTGAAACCCGAGATACATCAATATCTTATCTCTCACAAACTGTGTTTGTATTCAGATGTTGTAAATAGGGCTCAGTTATTGGAGCGCGATAATGAGACATCCCAACCAAGGGAGAGAAGCCGGCAAAATGATAATGCCAGTGGTAGCAGTCATGGAAGCGGCGACAACAAACGTGGAGGGAATCAATATGCCAGAAATGGTAACCACTTTGGTGGTAATCATGGACAAGACAATAAGAGTGGACATTTCAAGAATAGGAGATTCAACAATGATGGAAAGGCATCAGCACCAACACTCGTTGTTAAGGAAGGAGAACGACCACCTATCATATGCTTCAAATGCAGAGGGGAGGAACACATCAGTCCAAACTGTGTGTAGCAGTCCAAAACGTGTTATAATTATGGAAGAGAAGGTCACCAAGCTAGATTTTATCGTACAAGGAAGCCAAGTCCAGTTGGAACGGTAACACCAAATGTCGTCACAGACAAGTCAAAACTAGTAGTTCAAGGGAGAGCATTTGTTGTGACCTCCCAGAAAGCAAGGAACCCAAATGAGGTCATCACGTGTAAGCTTATCATAAACTCTAGTGAAGTATATACCTTATTTGATATCGGTTCTACCCATTCTTTTATTTCTCCTACTTGCGCTCAACGTTTAAATTTAACTCCGGAGAAATTTGACTTTGACTTATCTGTTGAAACTCCGTTGGGAGAAACCTTCATTACATCCACTGTTTATAAGTCTTGTTTGGTTTAAATCGATATCCTCACATTACCTGTCGATCTTGTTTCCTTAAAAATACTTGCATTTGACGTAATTCTAGGGATTGATTGATTAACTACTCATCATGCAAAAATTAATTGTTTTCATAAGGTTGTTAGCTTTCATATTCCTAACCAACCTATTATGTGAATTCAAGCAACCAAACCATTAAAATCAATCATTATCATCTCAAGTCATAAAGCTATTCGTTTATTGAAAAACAGATGTCAAGCATTCTTAGCTCATGTTACGGATTTAAACAAAAATACGTCAGTTTTGAATGATATTTCTATTGTTAATAAATTTCCTGACGTATTCCCTGAAGAACTTCCTGGCCTACCCGCAGAGCGTGAAGTTGAATTTTGTATCGACCTTGAACCCGGTACAAAACCCATATCTAAAGTCCCATATCGAATGGCTCCTATTGAACTTCAGGAGTTAAAGACCCAACTACATGAATTGTTAGACATTATGTTCATTCGTCCTAGTACGTCTCCTTGGGGTGCTCTTGTTCTGTTCGTGAAGAAGAAATATAGGAGTATTCGATTTTGTATTGATTATCGGGAGTTGAATCATGTCACCATCAAAAATAGGCACCCGTTGCCACGCATTGATGACCTGTTTGACCAATTGCAAGGCGTCAAATTCTTTTGAAAGATTGATCTTCATTTCGGATATCACCAATTGAAGATTAAAACTAATGACATTCCAAAGACTACTTTCAGAACTCGATACAGGAATTACGAATTCCTAGTTATGACCTTTGGATTGACTAATGCTCCTGTTGCCTTCATGGACATGATGAACCGAGTATTCAATAAATATTTAGATCACTTTGTCGTCGTCTTTATTGTTGATATCCTCATATATTCGAAAAGCCGTGAAGATCATGAGCAACACTTGAGGCTGATAGTCTAAAAGCTTCGTGAAAACAAGCTTTATGCCAAGTTGAAGAAATGCGAGTTCTAGCTTGAGGAAGTTGTATTCCTTGGGCGCGTGATATCAAATCACGGAATATCTGTTGACCCGGTAAAGATTAAAGCAATTCAAAGCTGGGAACAACCTAAGTCAGTGACCGAAGTACGTAGCTTTCTCGGCTTAGCTGGTTATTATCGGAGATTCGTGGAAGGATTTTCTCGAATCATTACTCCATTAACTTAGCTAACTCGAAAAGATACAAAATTTGGTTGGAGCGAGAAATATGAGAAGAGTTTTCAAGAACTCAAGAGGAGACTCATTCAGCACCTATTCTGACAATACCATCTGGTTCGGAGGGATTTGTCATCTACAGCGATGCTTCAGGCAAAGGGTTAGGATGTGTTCTCATGCAACATGGGAAAGTCATAGCCTATGCCTCTCGACAACTCAAAGAATGGGAGAGGAATTATCCTACTCATGATCTAGAGTTGGCAGCTGTTGTCTTCGCACTTAAAATTTGGAGGCATTACCTGTATGGGGAGAAAGTGAAAATCTATACGGATCATAAAAGCCTCAAATATTTCTTCACTCAAAAGGAACTTAACATGCAGCAACGACGTTGGCTCGAACTGTTGAAAGATTATGATCATACTATTCAATACCATCCTGGAAAAGCGAACGTAGTAGCTGATGCATTGAGTAGAAGATCATATGCAGGTACAAGTGCGTTATTGTTAACGCAAAAGCCCATTTTATATGACTTGCAAAGGATGGAGATAGAGTTAAAGACTCTGGGGACCCACATGATGATGGAAAATATATGAGTTGAACCGACGTTAATCGATAAAGTTAAAGTTGCTCAAGCTACAGACCTGGAGCTGATGCGTATGAAGAATAAAGTGCAAGAAGGTGCTATCCCGGAAGCAAAATCGATGAAGAAGGAATACTACGAGTTAACTCTAGACTTTGTATTCCTAACGATTCTGACTTGAAGTATAAAATCATGATGGAGGTGCATAACACACCATTTTAAATCCATCTTGGGAGTACCAAAATGTACTGTCATCTTCGACATACATTTTGGTGGAGGAATATGAAGAGAGAGATCGCGTAGTTTATCTCAAGGTGTTTAACTTGTCAACGTGTCAAGGCAGAGCATCAAGTGCCAAAAGGTCCATTGCAACCACTTGAAATTCCAGAATGGAAGTGGGAGCACATTACCATGGAATTCATTACTGGTCTTTCCAAGGTTTCTCAAGGCATAGATGCAATTTGGGTCATTGTTGATAGATTGACCAAGTCTGCTCATTTCTTACCTATACAAGAAACTTATACTCTTGAACGCCTTGCTCGTATGTACATAAATGAGATTGTAAGACTGTATGGTATGCCAATATCCATAGTTTCTGATCGAGACCCAAGATTCATTTAACGATTTTGGGTTAGTTTGCAAAAAGCTATGGGCACGAATTTGCGGTTTAGTTCGGCATATCATCCTCAAACGGACGGGCAGTCAAAGAGGACTATTCAAACTCTTGAAGATTTATTAAGGCTCTATGTCCTTGACTTCAAAGGAAGTTGGGACAAGTTCTTGCCATTGGTGGAATTTTCCTACAACAACAGTTATCAAGCAAGTATGCATGGCTCCATTCGAAGCGTTGTATGGGCACAAGTGTCATTCTCCAGTATGCTGGGACGAGGTGGGTGAAGCAACGTTGTTGGGACCGGAATTGGTACGCATGACAACGAAAAAGATTCAAATGATCCAACAACGTATAAAAACCTCTCAAGATCATCAAAAGAGTTATGTTGATCTTCATCGGAAAGACGTGGAATTTAATGTTGGAGAACTTGTGTTGTTACGTGTTGCTCCATGCAAGGGAGTTACAAGATTTGGAAAGAGAGGAAAGCTCAAACCTCAATTCATTGGTCCATTTGAAATACTTGACCGAGTAGGAACTGTGGCTTATAGACTCGCGTTACCGCCAAGTATGTCTCGTGTTCATAATGTTTTTCACATATCCATGTTACGTAAATATGTGGAAGACCCGAACAACATTATTGAGTCAGAACCGGACAAAATAGCAGAAGACTTAACGTATGAAGAGGTTCCTGTTAACATCTTGGATAAGAAGGAACATATTTTACACTTCAAGGTTATACCTCAAGTTAAACTTTTATGGAGAAACCACGATGTTGAGGAAATGACCTGGGAGTTAGAATCTGATATGAAATCAAGGTTTCCGGACCTCTTCGTCATACCAGGTATGTACCCTAATTTCGAGGGCGAAATTTTATAAGAAGGGGAGGTTGTAAGACCCCAACTTTTATGAATAAAGATGAAATTTCTATAAATATCATTTTTTAATATTAAGGAGTGAATTTGATATAATGTTATAGTTGTGGGTAATATTTATAAATTTTGCAAAGTAAGCAAGTTGTTATATAATATTAGATTGGTCGGGGAATATTCGTTTTAACAGGAAATATTCGTACGATGACACAATCATTGGTGGACCCCACAACGGAAATATTGTCGAAGTTAGAAAACGTAAAAATATCTTTTTATAAAAATAACGGCGAAAGTTTTACCCTTAACTGTTGAAATACCCAGTGTTAAAAGCACAGTAATACGCGTGAATGCATTCGGTATTGATTATTGATGCTTATGTTAGAAGTCACTAAATTTTTTTCAATTATTGCTACAATAATTGCTGCATAATTTCTCACATTATTTGATTTTATTATTGTCAATATATAATTTATATATTATTAAATCAATAATTGAGATGACAAGTTATTCTAATTATTATATGCATAATTAACAATGTCTAGAACGTTCTGTCGAGGAAAGGTGGTTGGTCGCCTAATTGCGCGTCAATAGGGAGAAATCCTTATTGGAAAGCCCCCTCTTTCCTGGGAACGATCTGGTTGTTAATATTGCGAGTTATAATAATATGAATAAAGGTTGTTAAAAATATTGAAGGGATTTTTATGAAATAATTGTTGTAAATTTTACTTATTAGATGGACCCCCACTTACTTATTTTTCAATATAATCGGTGAAAGTTATAAAGTATATATATATATATATATATATATATATATATATATATATATATATATAATATTGTGTGTGGGGTAAATATGTGGTGGGTGGTGTAAAGTGGGGTGGTTGGTGAAGTAACGTGAATGTGAGGGCATATATATATATATATATATATATATATATATATATATATTAAGTTTTGTTTTATTTGAATATTATATTATTATTTTTTAAAATCGATGCCTATGCATTTGATTCATTTGGCCCGTGAAAATTTTGAACTGTTCATCCGTGATAAATTTTCTAAATAGTATCCTTCCATTCTCCTATAAATAGGATGTTTAGTTTAGAATTGAAAATCACACGAGAATCGGAGAATTCTTCTTATAATATTATTGGCGTATTTCTTTTGAGTTTTAGAAAGCTTTGAGCGTGAAAACGATGAAAACTTTCTTGAGAATATCTCCGCTATACCGTTGGAATACTCTTCTTTTTCAAGGTAAGGGATGTTATTTTTGTTCAATATTCGCTTGAAATAATATTTTCTTCCATACTATGTAGTATGTAAGTAATATTATTTCGTTTCAGATTTCTAATTCTATACTCATTTGGTTAAAGTTTTGGCTTCTAAACTCCATGAAATTAGTAGAATATCCTTGATATTTGCGCTTCATCCAGTATTTTTTAATGGAAATATTATTCTGAGCATTCTTGATAAGTTTTAACTTTTTCATGTCGAATACTATTCACGGGCTTACTATTCTAAAGTACTATTCACGGGGTACTATTCACTCAAGTACTATTCACCGGGTACTATTCATGATAAAAATTTATTCGTTTTCGGTCCAAATTATTTTTGGTACAATATTATTCTTGAATTTTACTCCACAAAGCAGTATCATGTTGACAATTTGAACGTTATTGATTTCTGGATAAATTAAATTATAAATCTTTAAAAATTTATCCTTGAACTTGTTTTATTGAATTCTTATATCATTGTCATCATCCTCATGTTTATATTATGTTGAAAGTCATATGTGGCCTATAGTGCATAGATGGACTTGGTATGATTATGACCAAGGATTATTCGGTATAATTATGACCGAAATGTAATAAATGATGTGGTAACAGTCCTCATTGGCCCGTAGTGCATTGATGGACAGTTGTTGGCATGATCATGACCATTGATGAATACACGAATATCATTGGCCCGTAGTGCATGGATAATTTGTGGTCGTGATACTAAAGAATATCATTGGCCGTAGTGCAAGGGTGATTCGATGATGTGGATTATTTATTAAGCTGAGTCTCAACGATAAAAGTGATGAAAAACCTTTTAAATTATAGAAGATAGTAAATTTTATGCTCTATTTGACTCTTCTAATGGATTGTTTGTTCCGCTGCAGTTAAACTTGATGTTTGTTATATTTTATCAGTTTAACACTGTTGAAGGCTAACGATAAATTATTCTGCATTATCTTTGTAATAATATTTCTTACTGGGCTAGTTGAGCTCGCCCTTTTACTTTCATTGTTCTCTTCAGGAAATGAGAACGTAACCGAGACTAGTCGGGGTACGGAGTGACGGTCCAGATGATAGCATTAGTAGTCCTGACTATTCTATGAAATAGTGTGATAATAAATGTATTGAGGACTCCATTTGAGTTGAATACTGTCTAGAAGGTAATATTCGTATTAAAACTCTCAGTTTATGTTTTGTAGTATTTTACACGACAGTTGTATTATTAAGTTGTATTTGAATTTTGTACCATGTATTTGGCGACTCAAGATGGGTGATGTATACCTATTTTGGGGGCATCACAATAATGATAAGGAACAATTAAATACTTAGAAGATTATTTAAATGTGGTCAAGTGAGACATAAATAATTTGAATGATATAAAGATATATCTCTAACCCAAGGTAATAACGAATTAATTAAAGTATGAAAAGTAATTAAGGAACTTACTTAAAGAATAATAAATAACGTAGGAATACTTTATGAAGGAATTAAGGTGTGAAATCTTCAGTGATCAATTAAGATAATAAAATATTATCTTATGAAATAAATACGAAGATAAAGAGATAAAGCAACAACTAATAAGATAAAATATTTTGTGGAGTCTTAGTTATCTAAGGCTGGTGAATTAGATCGATTAAGATTTATGTTATGGATTAATAGAGATTAACTGTTATGATAATAATAGGTTATTCAAATGATAAGAAATCAAGGTTGGAAATAGTCAACGACTTAGCAAGTACCTAAACCTGTACTCTTATTCATCGTATGAGTAAATAATTGTTATAATGATTCTTGTATTATAAATTCATGAAAATTAGTATTCATACTTTGAAGCTTTATTTAAATCACAATTATATCCTTTGAATCATGTTGCAAATATTGGACTTATAAATTATTCTTAAATGCATTGAGAAAGGTGTCTAAGCCATTTGTTTCAGCTAGGCCAATTATTGGTCATTTTTCGATCAATATATGCGTGCAAGTATACACGGTCAACAAGAAATAAAGAGTAAAATAGAGGGTCGTTCCCACAGAGAATTATTTAACAAAAAATCATCAAGCACTAACCTGTAACCATCTTAATCTTATTTAAACTAATGATTTAATATTTTGAATTAAAATAAGTAATTAATCTAATACTAATTACCCCTATTATAAAACTAGATAATGAATACTTGAGATTAAAATTTCACCTAATGTTTTATTTAGATCGACACACTTCATGTTAAGTCAAATTAATTACACCAGATTGTTAATCCACTATATCTCTATGTGAATTACAATTAAAAAGGGTTGAAGTACACGTTCTCAATAGATTACATGCAGTGATTTGGTATATCTTTATCCTAGGCACGAATTATTAATCCCATCGCCATGTAGAAGACACAAATATATGCTATTATGATTATATCTAAACCCAAAATTTGTCTCTCAATTTCATATGGATTATCACGGTAATTTATAGTTAGGCAATTAAGCAATTGAATACAAACCATAATAGACAATCCAATAATGATTAACAAGACTAACAAGGAATCATATCAAAGTAAATTACACAATAAGAGTCCATTATAATCTCAAAATGGAGTTTAGCTGATCATAAAATCAAAATCCTTAATCCACAATTAAATATATATTGAAAAATACAAATAGAAGTAGAGAGAATTAGGAATTAAGAATATCAAATCTGAGTTTCTTCTCTTGCTTCACTTCTGAGCTTTCACGGATCATTAAATACTTCAATCCCCAAATCTAATCTAATCTAGGGTTCAAATCTACTATAATCTAACCTAATCTATGAAATTAAAGAAGAAATATACAAGATGGATCCTCCCAAGGAGGAATTTCTTTTTTTTAATCTAGCTCCCTTTCTTCTACTGCAAAAAAGCCTTATTATAGGCTAATTCACGACCCCTTGCCCAAGCTTCAATCCGATTGGCCATTTAAGTGAAAGTTAAAATATGGATCACCACAGTATGCGCACTCAGCCACGCCACCCAAAGGCCAAACTGGTGCAACCGCTTACTGAGTTTTTGACGAGGTGAGGCGTGGTAGCGTAGCCTCTTTTAAGCCATTTAGGGAGCAGCTGTGCGGTGCACTTACGGGTGGGATTTATACCTGCGAATTGAATACTTTATTGCTTAATTATTTGCTTGTTCTTCATAGTTTATATAGCTTTTATATTATTTTAATATTATTTTGCTTAACCGATGTATTGCAGGGAAAATGGGCAATTTATATACATTGGCGCATGACACTAAGGCTAAGCCTTAAGCTTCGACTGCATGATGCCACCCCTCTGTCTCAGCTAAGCGTCACTTTGGCACTTCAGCATACGATCCTTCATGAACTAGATCAGAAGCGTGACCTCCGGTCTTTTGAGTCTTGACGGCAGTACTGTCAGCCATCTTCTTAGCTCTCTATAACTTGCGTCATGTAGGCGACTTTGGGTGCCCAGACAGTAAAGACTTGCTTTTAACCTAGCTTGAAGGAGTAACTGAGATAGATAGCAAAGCCAGCCTCTGCATATCATATATTCGGATAGCTTAGGATAGCATAGAATACGTTTCTTCCTATTTTGTAATTTCTCTCTCTCTATTTCTTAGTTAATGTCTGTAAATATAGATTAGGTAGTTTAGGGAGAAGTCTGGTTTTCCTTGGAGCAACAAGAGCAGTGAGCTACACGGATTGGAGAGCTTGAAATGAGTGGAATGCTTGGAGACTGAAGATCCTCGACAGAGTTTATTCTTATCCATTTATATCCTCTGATTTTGTAATCCTTAAATGTTGTCTTTATTGCTACTTATATTTTGTTCAATAGCTATGAACTAAGTATTGGTCTAAGGTTATAATGGAACCCTTTGTTAATTAAATTGACTATCTTATCTCTTTAGTTGGCACCATATGGTTTGGTTTAATATATTCATGCTTAATGATCATCGCTAAGATATTAGTGATGATTTTGGTAATCTATATGATATTTAAAGGATTGTAGATTTACACCTAAGTATATTGGCATGTGATTATGGGTTTCGACTGCATAAATTATGTGTAGAATAGACATATATTTGTGCACCATATGTGGCCTAATTGAGAACTTATGCTTAAATCCTTGTTAGGTTAATTCGCATAGACATGTGTAGGATTATCACCGAGCTTGGATGTTCTTTTCTGTTCTATTCTCATTTAGGTGGATATAGAGAGGATATGTTTATGCATACCTCGACAGAGGTGTATGAGCACCTGTGTGTTCTTGGTCAATAAATTGACGTGACCATTAAGACCAAAGAGAGAAGGGTAGTTCGTTTGATGAAGCATAGCACGCCAGGTGTTCGACAGAATGTATTTGTGGGGTGAAGTTATGACCTTAGCTTGTAGTACCTTCGATTCCATTCATTATCCATTTACTTGATTTGCTAATTAGTTATAACTAGTTTAACTACACTCTTATTAGTCTGCTGTTCGAATAAGACTTTAGCGATACAAAGTCGGTATTTGGTAAATATTAGTGATAGTTCCTCGTGGGTACGACACTCTCCTTATCACTGTATTACTTGTTAGACCATGTATACTTGCGCGTGTTTAGTGATCGGTTTTCCAACTAATAAGTTTTTGGCGTCGTTGCCGGGAACTTTTATTCTAATATTTTCCAATATTGATTTCAATCAATATAGTCTTAGTTTGAACGTATATATATATTTCTTTTATTTGTTTGATCTTCCTTTTTGTTTTTAAGTTTACAGGTTATGGACGATCATAGTTATCAATGGCCTTATGAGAGGACGACACAACCAAGCTCGGAAGAAGGACTCAAGCAATTGCAAGTTCAAATTGCAAATGTCTTGAGGTTTTCTGACAATCTTGAGTGTTAGTCCACTCAGACTGCCTACTGTCAGGAATGAGCTGATATTGAACCGAGTTACGCTCATCCAAACTACAAGGGTTATCCAAACTCTTGGGACTACAGTCAAGAGCAATATCATGATCCAAATTATTCCTACCTGAATCAATTTGGATGTCAGTTTTCGCCGCAACATGAGGTGACATCTCAACCCAATGAGAGTGTTTCTGAATACTTGTAACATTCCAGAATTTTAATTGTAATATTAAATATTTATTGAATTATATAAATATTTAATGGATGTGTTTATCGTTAATAAATATTTGTAAATCTAAATTTATTAGATAAATTTCTAAATTAAATTAATTTATAATTTAGAGATTTGTATTATAACATGTGGTGTTATATTGTGACTAATAATTTAAGATGATATATTAAATCATCAAATAAAATTATAACATAAAATTATAATTTTGTGATATTTGCTAAAATGCTATATTTAATTAAAAATATAGTATGTGATTATTATTATTATAAACTAAAGTGTTTATTAAAATAAATTAAAAAGTTGTTTAATTTAGTTTTTGCCAAACAAGGCTTAATATATTAGTTCTTTAAAATTTAAAGAAGTTTTTGCCAAACAAGCCTTATGGCTTTTGGGATTTCTAGTTTTTGAAATTAAATAAAATACATAAAATAAATTAAAATAATAAATATAATATATTTATATTATATAATCGTTAATGTCGATTTTTTGCAATTAGTAGTGTTATTAAGGGTTATCAGTTTTATTCTTGCGCTTGAATATCAGTTGATTTTCTTGTTACGCATTCTATTTTCCAAGTTTGAGAGTACTGAGTTTTGTGAGAGCTTCAGAGAAAATTGAGAGAGAAGTTGTGAGGGAATTGAGAGAGAGTCTTACGAATTTTCACAGCAATTCCAGTAATTGGCAGCGATTGTATCGGTAATTGAAGGTATGTTCTACAACTTGGATATTATATATGTTTATGAGTATTACGACAAATTTTTATATAATCTATGAATTTCAAATTGTTGAATTGTTGCTATACAATGGGATTACTTATGATTATGTGAGTATATGATGACTGGAGATTGAGCTTAAACGAGAAATTCATGTTAATTTCGTTGGACAATAGTAGAAATTTTGACAGTATATGTGTTCTTCATATGGTTTGAGTAATTTTAAATTATAATGGCCAATTTGTATGTGAAAGTATAAATTGAAGCTTGTATATGTTAGTTCATTGAGATACGAACATAACATAATTTAAATGAGATGATTTGATCATGTATTGAATTCACAGTGATGATTTTTAGAATGATTATCAAAAATTGAGTTTTTGTATAAAAATATGAATTTTGAGAAATTAAAATAGTTTTAGTTGGTGTTAAATTGTTCTAATTAGTTGTAAATGTTAGCAAACATGTTTATGATAGTTGTATATTTATTTTACGTGTGGATATTACTGTCTATTGGGTGAAATTTGTGTTTGTTGGGCTAAAGCTTAAATTCTCTTTTCATTAGCCTTCTCTGTGTCTGTCTCGAACAATCGGGCGTAACATTCCACGGTGCAAGGCAAAAATCCAGTAGCAATTGCCTACGCGATCCTAACTTTTTTGTATGGCGCAATTAAGGCATTACCACGGTTTGAGATTACGCTTCGATGTTCTTTGCATTTGGGAAAGCATCATAACATGGTCTGAAATTATGTTAGCATGTTAAATGGGTAATGTCAAGGTTAACATAACATAATGAATTGTGGTTAGTAAGTTCAAAGTTGCAAAAATGATTGGTAAATCGAGAACGCATTATGTGATAACTTAGTTTACACAATGAAAGTTACAAGTGTTGCGAAGTAAAACACTGGAAATTTTCTGAAATGTAAAGAGTAATGAAAGAATTGTGCTTCAATGATAAGTTTGGTTAGAAATGTACATGTTATGGTATATTAGCATATTTAATAGGTATTGTGCTTCTAAACCTATGTGTAGGTGAATGTGAGTTTGATATTATAGCTTACGCTCGAGGCAAGTTTTCTAAACCTATCTTTTTACATTGAGCAAGTTTCTAAACTTCTCTTTTTAAATTGTGCAAGTTTTCTAATTCCACTTTTACAATTGAACAAGCTTTCTAACTCTACACTTTCGTGGAGCTAGTTTAATTATTGTCATGCAAGTTTACTTCCAACTGTAATTTTGCAAGTTCTTGTATCTAGTTTGTTCATGATGATGCAAGTTCTCTAAACCTTGGTTTTACATTACGCAAGTTATTCTTGTACTTAACTTGTCAGGTAGCATGCAAGTTCATTTAATCCAATATACGGTTGTTGAATAGTTGTTATGATTCAAAGTGCTATTCGTTATGCATGCTTAGTAACCAATTCTAAAATTTTAACCTTAGCTTAGTGTTGTTCAAAGCAAGGGATGTAAATTATTCAATACTTATGCTATTAGATTATTCCTAAAGCATTAACTTATAATGCAATGTTTATTCAGTTATGATTATTCCATAACATAGTATTGTTACCTTTTATTCACCTAATCCTCAGTTGATGTTCTTTGAATTTCAAATTACCCTGAAATTTATCCAAACCAAACTTACTTTGGTACGGACTTGTAATCTAAATACTGAGATGAACAACCCTATTATTAGGGGTTTATGCTTAGCGTTGAAATGGTTGTGCACAATACATTGTACGAAGGATTGATCCCCTTAAGTACGTGGAGTCCTTATAGTCTTATGACTGTTAAAGTTAATTTGTTTTGAAGACTTGTAATATGTTGACAAGTTATTTATCAGACTTGTAATTTTAATTATTGTTATGATCATAGACTTTTAAATAATGATGTGATGTAATAAATTTTATTTCCGCACTTATATGATGTTTAAAGGTTAGATAACCTGGGAGATAATGTTTTATTAATGTAATCATGTATGGGCAGGTTTTATTATTCAATTTTATTATGATTGGGTAGTTAGATATGAATGTTTTGATTAAGTGAATACCAAATCTTGAGGTAATGAAGTACCGGGATTTGGGGGTGTCACAAGTTGATATCAAAGCTTTAGGTTATAAACCTTAGGTGGGGAAAAGCCTTAGGAAGTAACCTTTGAAAAGATAGGGATGATTAACTCTTATCGAGTTTTAAGGAAGAAGTAATAAAACACTTATGTGCTTATGTGTTTATAACTTATGTGCTCATGAGTGTCAAGTAGTAATGATTAATAATTAAAACTTAAAATTTTGTTGTCAGGATGACTAATGTCGGAGAATCCAGTCAGGCTAGGGAGGAGGGACCTCAGATGCCTATAGAGGAGGAGCCTCGCGACATTGAGTTGCTTAGGGGAGCGACTACGCCACGGAGTCGGCCCGTTAGTCACAAAGTGGTTGAAGATGAGGATGATGATGTGGAGACGGATGAGGAGGATCCCATTGAGTTGCCACAGGAGGATGAGGATGACGAGGACGAGGAGGAGGAGACTCCATTAATCTCGATAGCTGCTCGTATGTATGATGAAGTCTACGATCGTAATGTGGAACTTCAGGATACGATCGAGGAATTGCAAGAGATAGTAGCTGAACAATAGACTGCAATGACACAGAAAGATGACGAGATCCAGGATCATGAGGAACTGTAACGACCCAAAAATTCGGATCTTATTGTAAAATGATTTTATTAAATTAAATAATAATAAAATTCTATTCTATGTGTTATCAAGATGGTTGTCATTGTATAACCTATTGATGTTAGAATGTCGTAGTATTTGAGCTACGGGAACGAATTAAAGTGTTTGAATTTCCAAGACGAAAATAAAAGTTTTCTGAGAAATTTTCCAAAAAACACTATTCATCGGTATTTGCTCGGAATTTATTTTTGAATTTCCGAGAAATACGTAATGATAGAATGACAAGGTAAGATGGAATATGTAATAAAAATCTTGTTATGGAAAATGTAATATTTTGCTTGCAGACTTAATTTATAAATGTTAAGAAGGGCAAAGTAGTAACGAGTAAGTAATAATTGTATGATACTTTGGTATTGTGCAAAGTAATGAAAACGAGTATAATACGAAGTATTAAACGAGTTTGTCTGAAGGATGAAATATCGTATATAAATTCTATAGGAATTAGAATACGAAAATGATACATAAACAATATGTATATGTATTAAGTAATGTTAATGGACTTGGAAGATTGGTTAACAATTGGTACAAGACCAAGTGAATAAAATGTTAAGGCCCAATATTAATTTAATTAATGAATAAGTTAATTAATGTAAGCCCAAAAGATAGGTTAATCTAAGATAATTTAAAGTCCAATGGATTACTATGACCCATGGGGCAAACCATACTAATATGGTTAAAATGTGGTAACCAAGGTATGTAATGACCAAGTTAAATGAGTAACGATCAAGTAAAGGATAGGTTTTGTGCCTTGTAAGTAATGAATAGTAAGGAGGTGCATAAGGAGGTGGGATTGTTTTAAAGTCCAAATGACCCTAACTTTGGAAAATCTATATATAGAGGAGGCTTACAAGCCATTTGTTAGTTGTTCAAATAATCCAAACATCACAAAGTGCTTAATTTTTAGAGAGATTAAGTTACAAATAAGTTACTTCCATAAGTAAGAAGAAGAAGAAGAAGAAGAAGAAGAAGAAGCTACTTACCAAGACTTCAAAAGTAAGATCTCTTCTCCAATTATCTTCTATCTCTACCATGAAAGTTTGATAAAAAAAAGTTTGGATTAAGGAACATGAATGTTAAAAAGTAAGAAGAATGAGTAAGCAATAAACTTAAGTCACATAAGCTGGTAATAAGTCATTTAAGCTAGCATAAGTTATAAACTTATGTGAAAGTATTATGAACTTGTAATGAGTTCATTAAGAGAAGTGATATGTATGTAAAAGAACTTATATGATCATATGTATCATGTATACATAAGTAAAGTTATATATTAAGAACATATAAGGTATGATGATTAAGAAACTTTAATTGTCATAAGTCAGACAAAATTTCCCTTAAGAAACATCCATTAAACGTATGCACGACAGACATGTGAGGTTGCCAAATGATTAAACGTGCATACGTTTAATGGATGTAGTGTTGATCAACATAGAGTACAATAGGCTGATCACCTAGAAGTGCTCGTAAGTAATATCGGGCTTATAAACTTAGTTCCAGGTTGTCCTTTTCCAAGAAAGAATGAATACTCGAGGTCTTTGACCGGAGTGAATGTTTTACTAAATATTGTTATTATTGTAAAACATTTTGAAAGAAAGATGAAGTGCTATTTTAAATTATCAATAGTACTTCATAACTATTGTACAGTTATTGAAAATATACGATTCGTATGTATCAAGCATGTTGTTATTGAATTGTTATACTTGCTGAGCTAGTTATGCTCACTCTTGCTTGAACCATATGAATGCAGCTAAGACTGAACGTCCCAAAGGATCGAAAAGGATAAAGGAAAAGCTAAAAGCGATTGTTAAGTCATCTTGTAATAGTATAGGTATATTGTTGTAATGTAATTGATATTATGACAAAGAACCTTTGTAATGGGTATAGAACCTGGGAAATGTAAATATTACTTTAAATATATAGAAGTTATATTCGTTCTTTAAGACTTTTCAATTGAATGAATGTATGAATGTTTGTACAGTATAGCACCATCTATCGGGTTGGAAGATACCCAGATTTTGGGGCGCTACAAGTTGGTATCAGAGCCTAAGTTATAAAACTTAAGGGGGAAAGTAGAACCTTAAGTCATAACCTTAAGAAAGAATAAAGAAGTAAAAGATGGAAAGTAAACCTATAAAAATGCATTATATTATGTTATGTGTTTCTATTATTTTACTGACGTGTACTAATCAAACTATACTGTTTTATTGTAGATGTCAGGAGAAAATGATATGTATAGATACATACATATAGTGAGCGAGGATTCGGTTAATCAGGTAGAGATACTACCAAATCCCGTAGCAGTAGAACTAGAGGTGGTGACAATCGAGTCTGGAGAATCGGACGATTTAGACTACATGTCTATTTTTGATGGCATGCTAGAGGAGGAGGTGGACGTGATGTCCTTTGACCAGGTTCCACATACAGAGGAATTATCTACGGGGGAATCGATGAAGGCACTGTTTATGTCAGTATTGGATAGGAATGTCCATTACTGCAAAGAGGTTAAGGAGTTGAAAGAGGAGCTCCAAGCTGTCCGTGAGGACAATACTAGCATGGAGGGAATAAGGGAAGAGGAGCACGATGATAGAATTCTAGCTAAGGACAAGGTCCGAGAGCTGAAATGTGAAGCCTTTGAGCTCAAGCAGGAGCTAAAGACTAAACAGCGAAAGTTGGAGAGGATGTCCTATATACATAGGAGTTCTCATGTGGATTCTGACAAAGCACGGGTAGTGGGTATCACGTAGAAGCGGAGACGGACTTGACATCTTATCGGTAGAGATGTTATTGTCGATGCGGCCAAAGAAAGATTTTGAGAATGCCCTATGACAGATGTAATCTAGCAATAGCTAGAGTATCTTAGATATGTTAATATTATGTATCTAGTAGTGACGTAAAACCCTCTTTTGTATAACAAAGGGTAGTCTTTTGTAAATCCCAATTTTTGGAAAGTAATTACGGGATGGTAATGTAATCAGCTAAGGCTGAGTAATGTAAACAATGTAGTGTTATACTACAAGTTATGAATCAATATAAGTCTTTTTATGGAATATATTGAGTAATGAGTATGAGTTATTGTTTTATTACCAATAATAACAAACCAACAACAATAAAGTAATAATGATGTGTTGTTTTCTTAACAACAAAATGCCGCCAAGAAGGAGACAACGAAATCAAGACACTAATGTTAACCAACCGGAGGGTGGTCCTGTTAATCCAATGCAGGAGTTCGTTAATCTTTTAACTACATTTAATAGAACGGGGACTAATGTACCCGTGATTCTGAGTAATCTGAGCTACTACTTTTAAGGATTTTAAAAGTGTAGGTCATGGGAGTTCAAAGGAACTACGGACCTATAGAACCCTGACTTGGGTAAAAGAAATCGAGAAAGCATTTGTAATAGTAAATGTTGAGGAGGTCAAAAGGTTGCCTTTGCAACCTATTTGATGAAAGGAGAGGCTAACTTCTCGGCGGGGAAGCAAACCAGTAGAGGCGATATAAGAAACCCTAACGTGGGAGAGGTTCAAGGAGATTTTCTTGAGAACTATTTTCCCACGAGTATCAAGAAGGATGGAAATGAGATTTCTTGAATTGAAACAAGGGATATGGCGGTTCCCAATGATCTTGCCAAGTTTAATGAATCGCACAATTTGCTCCACATCAGTGGACACCGGAAGTGAGAAAAGGCTAGAAGATTGACGGGGCTTGAAACCACGGCTCTATAGTTTGTTTCAAAAGTACTTCCTTTGGAACCATATTAGAAAAGGCAATAATTACTGAAGGTGGGAATGAGGCTCTCGGCCAATTACCACAGGATAAGAAAAAAAACAAGGGCAAGGTTGATGGAGGAATCACGACCGAGGGAGCCAGTGGAAGTGGCAACGGTTAAAAGAGGAAGGGCTTTAACTCTGGGAATACCAGAGTAAAACAAGGGGATTCTAAGAGGAGGATGGAGGCCAGTAAAACATGCGGGAAGACTCACTTAGGAGTCTATCTATGTTATAATTGTGGACAGGAAGGGCACATTTCGCCTAACTGTCCAAATTCGAAGAAAAATCACGGATGTTTTGTATGTGGATCAACTAACCACATATCGAAGAATTGCCCGAAGAAGGGGACAGAAGGAAATAAGGGAACTAATAGAGGTAAGTTGGCTATTAGTGGTCCAGCTCAGTCGGGTAAATCAATGGCCCGCACTTTTAATATGATGGTTCAAGATGCGGTGGCATCAGGGGATGTAGTTGCAGGTATTATTTCGATCAATAACATAAATGCATACGTGCTATTTGATTCGGGTGCTACTTGTTCGTTCATAGCATGTGATTTTGCTAGACGACTAGAATTATTTCCCAAAAAATTGCCTATACCTTTGAACATTAAGGTAGCAAACGAAGAGATAATTCTTGTTTAAGATATTCATAGGAGTTGTTGTGTAGATGTACGTGGTTGTAAGGTATCGGTAGATTTAATACCGATAAAGATAGGAGAATTTGACGTAATTCTCAGAATGGATTGGTTGATTAACCATGGAGCAATTATAGATTTCCAAAAGAAATGTGTGAGCATCAGGACGTTGAAGCAACCTCCTGTAGTATTTTACGGTAATAAATCACCGGGACGTTCATGTTGCCTTACGATGACACAAACTAGAAAACTTTTAAGGAAGGGATGTGTAGGTTATCTATGCCATGTTGTTGATACCCAGAGAGTGGGAGCAACCATTGAACAAATACCTATAGTAAACAAATTCATGGATGTATTTCCAAGTGAGTTACTGGGTTTACCGCAGGATAGGGAGATCGAATTTGTGATAGACATTGTGCCAGGAGCAGCACGAGTCTCAAGAGCACAGTACCGTATGGCGCCTGTGGAAATTAAAGAACTAATGGTTCAGCTATAGGAACTATTGGACAGAAAGTACATTCAACCAAGTGTTTCCCTGTGGGGGGCACCGGTGTTGATTGTCAAGAAGAAAGACGAATCGTTAAGGCTTTGTATTGACTATCGAGAGTTGAACAAGTTAACGATAAAGAATAAATACCCATTGCCCAAGATCGATGATCTCTTTGATCAATTGAAAAGGGTAAAGTATTTTTCCAGAATAGATTTGCGGACGGGGTATCACCAGTTGAAGGTTAGGAAGGAAGATGTACCAAAGACGGCATTCAGGACTCGTTATGGTCATTACGAGTTTCTAGTGATGTCATTTGGGTTGTGAATCACCAAACTACATTTATGGATATGATGAGCAGTGTTCAAACCATATTTAGACAAGTTAAATCGTTGTGTTTATCGATGATATTCTAGTCTATTCTAAGGCGCCGGAAGATCATCTTTGAACACTTAAGATTAGTGTTGGAGACACTAAGGAAGGAGAAGTTATATCTGAAATTCACCAAATGTGAATTTTGGGTTTGGGAAAGGTGCAATTTTAGGTCATGTCATTGACCAAGAGGGATTTCAGTGGATCCAACGAAGGTAGAAGCGATAATGAATTGGGAACAACCAAAAAACCGATCGAGTGCGAGTTTCCTAGGGTTAGCGGTACTATCGAAGATTTATCCAAGATTTTTCAAGATAGCTACCCCGTTGACTAATTTAACAATGAAGACGAAAATACGTGTGGGCGGATAAATGTGAAGACAGGTTTTCAAGAATGCGAAGAAAAGATTAAGTGAAGCGCCTATTTTGTCATTGCCGGATGACATACGGAAATTTTGAGTATAGTGTTGCTTCAAGATAGAGGACTTGGTTGTGTGCTTATGCAGCATGGCAAAGTCATTGCGTATGCATCACAGCAGTTGAAGGATTATGAGAAAGTTTATCCTACTCATGATCTGGAATTGGTCGCAGTAGTGTTTGCCCTAAAGATATGGAGACATTATCTTTATGGGGAAAAATGTGAGATATTTACGGACTATAAAAGTCTAAAGTATATCTTCACCGAGAAGGAGTTGAATATGAGACAAAGAAGATGGCTAGAGTTGATAAAGGATTATAATTGTGAAATCCTGTATCACCCTGGAAAGGCCAATGTAGTTGTCGATGCCTTAAGTAGGAAGGGTCGGGAAAAGTTGTCTATGTTAACGGCTCAAAATGAGTTAATAACGAGAGATGGCTAGGATGGAAATAGAAGTAAAGATGCTTAGCGATTAAAGGCGATACTTTTTTTTACGATGAAGATGCAATCTACCATCGTAGAGAGAAGTCGAGAGGTACAACTCAAAGGTATTTAGTGTAACCAAATGAAGAAGCGGTTATCCGAGAAGGAAGATACTAAGTATAGTCTTGATAATGTAATATTTCGCTTGCGGACTTAATTTATAAACGTTAAGAATGGCAAAGTAGTAACGAGTAAGTAATAATTGTATGATACTTTGGTATTGTGCAAAGTAATGAAAATGAGTATAATATGAAGTATTATACTAGTTTGTCTAAAGGATGAAATATCGTATATAAATTCTATAGGAATTAGAATACGAAAATGATACATAAACAATATGTATATGTATTAAGTAATGTTAATGGACTTGGAAGATTGGTTAACATTTGGTACAAGCCCAAGTGAATAAAATGTTAAGGCCTGATATTAATTAATGAATAAGTTAATTAATGCAAGCCTAAAAGATAGGTTAATCTAAGCTAATTTAAAGTCCAATGGATTACTATGACCCCGTGGGGCAAACCATACTAATATATTAAAAAAATGTGGTAACCAAGGTATGTAATGACCAAGTTAAATGAGTAATGATCAAGCGAAGGATAGGTTTTGTGCCTTGCAAGTAATGAATAGTAAGGAGGTGCATAAGAAAGTGGGATTGTTTTAATGTCCAAATTACCCTAACTTTGGAAAATCTATATATAGAGGAGGATTACAAGCCATTTGTTAGTTGTTGTTCAAATAATCCAAACATCACAAAGTGGTTAATTGTTAGAGAGATTAAGTTACAAATAAGTTACTTCCATAAGTAAGAAGAAGAAGAAGAAGAAGAAGCTACTTACCAAGACTTCAAAAGTAAGATCTCTTCTCCAATTATCTTCTATCTCTACCATGATAGTTTGATAAAAAATGTTTGGATTAAGGAACATGAATGTTAAAAAGTAAGAAGAATGAGTAAGCAATGAACTTAAGTCACATAAGTTGGTAATAAGTCATTTAAGCTAGCATAAGTTATAAACTTATGTGAAAGTATTATGAACTTGTAATGAGTTTATTAAGAGAAGTGATATGTATGTAAAAGAACTTATATGATCATATGTATCATGTATACATAAGTAAAGTTATATGTTAAGAACATATAAGGTATGATGATTAAGAAATTTTAATTGTCATAAGTCATGAACAATAAAATCTTAAGTAGTTTATAATTTGACAAGTTATAAGCTCATGAAGAAATAAGTCTAAAATCCAACAATGAATATAAGTTGTTGTAATAAGTATGTTGAGATGTTCACATGATGAATGGAATTCATTTGTAATGTTGAACAAATCATAAGAATGAAGATTTGCCAGAAATTGCACGATTAGACAATAATCGTCGAATTCGTAAAATTCTCATAATAGAAGTTAAATTTTGTGTTTGAACTCGAAACCATTGTTTTCTGATGGAGACAAGTCATATTTGGCATTTAAGAGTTGCAGACTCAAAAATGACCGGATTTCGACTTAGAACGAAGAAACGAGCGTTGAACGTTCACGAACGTTTATCGTTTTCGTTAAAAATGATCCAATAGGTGAATTTTTAGCAAACGAAGTCAAATATATAAAATTCTTGCATGAACGCGTAGATTACGTAATTTGTGAACCGTAGGCTTTTGAACAAGCCAATTTGGACTTATAACGAAGAAGTTATGCGTCCAGGAAGTTCACAAAAATTCCAGGACTGAATTTTTTTCTGGAGCATAAAGTTGGCGCCGCTGCGCCAACCCTAGGCCAAATTGGTCATGCCGCAGAGCATAACATTGTTTGAACACACTGAAACGTCGTGCATGCAATAAGCATGAACCAAATAGTACAAATGGTGGCGTCGCGGCGCCATGCACATCTGAAGACCTTACGAAGAGTGGTGGCGGCATGACCCTGACCACTGAAGTAAGGACTTCATGGCCAGCGGCAAAGTCCGTGACAATGCCACTATTATTAACGCAGCCCGATCACGAGATGTAAGTGTAAAAGTCGGTGACTGCAGTAATGACCTCGAAACAAGAATAGTGATGAATGTTTTTTTTTATTACAAAGAAAGGAAAGTTAATTGATTTAAAAGTAAACACAACCTAAGGAATGTAATGTAACATTGTTTAAACTTTGTTAAACCTTAAGGATGTTGTATAAAGGTTGAGATAACCTAGTCAAATATAAATGCAAGGATAATGATAAACCGGAACATATAGTAACTGAATCTATTACACAAATAGATTGAGATGAAGGGTAAGATATAGTCATAAACATATTTGATTATATGTGACCTAATGTAAGGCATTATGTGATCATGTATTATAGAGACTTGAAAGACTTGAACATAAAGTAAATATACCGTAGCAGACGCTAATGACAAGTATTCTAACTCTTGTTTCAGTTCAATCTGAACAAGTTTTTGAAATTCATGTATCCTTACGCATGAATTGAGGTATGTTGAAGTTAAAGCCAATTCCTTTGGCTAGACTTGATATATTGCGTGGATTATTGATAATCTATTCATCTATTATCAAATGTTGTTATCTTTTATCAACTACTTGATATGGTTTTCAAAAGAAGACTGTAATGTTAAACAAATGTTTTGTCTGTAAAATGACAGGTACGTGAGGTTGCCAAATGATTAAACGTGCATACGTTTAATGGATGTAGTGTTGATCAACATAGAGTACAATAGGCTGATCACCTAGAAGTGCTCGTAAGTAATATCGGGCTTACGGACTTAGTCCCGGGTTGTCCTTTTCCAAGAAAGAATGAATACTCGAGGTCTTTGACCGGGGTGAATGTTTTACTAAATATTGTTATTATTGTAAAACATTTTGAAAGAAAGATGAAGTGCTATTTTAAATTATCAATAGTACTTCATAACTATTGTACAGTTATTGAAGATATACGATTCGTATGTATCAAGCATGTTGTTATTGAATTATTATACTTTTTGAGCTACTTATGCTCACTCTTGCTTGAACTATATGAATACAGCTAAGACTGAACGTCCCGAAGGATCGAAAAAGGATAAAGGAAAAGCTAAGGCAGATTGTTAAGCTGTCTTATAATTGTATAGGTCTATTGTTGTAATGTAATTGATATTATGACAAAGAACCTTTGTAATGGGTATAGAACCTGGGAAATGTAAATATTACTTTAAATATATAGAAGTTATGTTCGTTCTTTGAGACTTTTCAATTGAATGAATGTATGAATGTTTGTATAGTATAGCACCATCTGTCGGGTTGGAAGATATCCGGATTTAGGGGCGCTACAGGAATGACTGACTAATGTCGAGGAGAAGCTAGAACAGACTAAAGGAGAAAAAGAATAACTGATCGAGGAGGTCACAGAACTGAAGAACAAGCTGAGGGAAGAAGCTACAAAGAGGGCAAGAGCTGAAGACGCATACGAGGAGGTGTTTCAACGAGCTGGGATAGTAGTGAAGGACGTACAAGAAAAGAGAATGAAGATGGAAGAGATGAATAGAGTATTCAACACCTTGGTTAATCGAGCTTAGGATCGGGTCATGGGTTATCCAATTCAGTTCGAGATGCTGGCATCATACGTATTAGACCGCAGAACAATGTTCCGGATCATAGAGGAGGAACGTAGTAAAGCTAAGCGGTATCTTAGTAGAACATCATAGTTGTTATGCGATTAATAAATGTTATATAAATTGAAAATCCCAAGTGTTATGTAACCTATGGGATATGAGGATGATGTTGTCCTGAAACTTTTGTAGTTCAGGAAAGTAATGTAAATAGCAATGATGCTATTGTTTTATATTTTCAAAGAGGTTATGAATAAATAAAAGTTGTTAATTTATTCAAAGTGTTACGTGATTATGTGACTATTTCTTTTGTGGAGGCAAGTTAAGTAGAAATTACTTAAAAGAGTTAAATAATAATCTAATGAGTGTATTTTTAACAGAAAATGCCTCCCAGACGTTAACCACCACGACAGAGAACCACTGAAGGAACCAACAATAACGACAATATTGATGTTAACCCCGTTCAACAATTAGTGACGTTACTGATAGGAGCGTTGCAGAATCAACCACAGAACAAAAGAACAACGTTTAAGGATTTCAAGGCGGTTGGACCACCTAAATTCCATGGGTCCATGAATCCAGTCGAAGCACAAACCTGGATTATGGAAATAGAAAAGGTGTTCGATGTCGCTAGGGTAGGGGATGATCAGAAGACTGCTTTCGCAACATTCATGTTGAAAGCAGAAGCTAGTTGAGAGAGAAACCCACAGCTAGAACCTTCAACATAAGTGTGCAAGATGTTGTGCAATCAAAATATGATGGTGAACATTAAGGAGAAAATCTTGATGGTAGATTTGATTCGGATTAGACTTGGAGAGTTTGATGTTATTTTGGGAATGGATTGGTTGTTCAGATATGGAGCGGTAATTGATTGCCAAAAGAAGTGTGTAAACCTTATGACCCCGTCAAATGTAGTATTTTATTGTAGCAAGTTGCCTAGACAAATGAAATGTCTGACAATTATGCAGGCCAAGAAATTGTTGAGTCAAGGCTGTGTGGGCTATTTAGCTTACATTGTCGATACTCAGAAGAAGAGTGTGAAACTGGAAGAGATACCAGTAGTGAGGGAATTTGAGGATGTGTTTCCCGAGGATTTGCCAAGACTTCCGCCTGACAGAGAAATTGAATTCGTGATCGATTTAGCGCCAGGAACAACACCGATATCGAAGGCCCCGTACATAATGGCTTCAGTAGAAATGAAGGAACTGATGGTACAGTTGCAAGAGTTACTAGACAAGAAATATATTCAACCAAGCATATCACTGTGGGGAGCGCCGGTGTTATTCGTGAAGAAGAAGGTTGGGTCAATGCGTCTTTGTATTGATTATAGAGAATTAAACAAAGTCACTATTAAAAATAAATATCAACTACCAAGAATAGATGACCTGTTTGATCAGTTGAAGGGTGCTAAATACTTCTCGAAAATAGATTTGAGAAGTGGGTATCACCAATTGAAGGTAAGGAAGGAGGATATACCTCGAACGACATTCAGAACTCGGTATGGACATTACGAGTTTCTGGTGATGTCTTTTGGTTTAACCAATGCACCTGCTGTATTCATGGATTTGATGAACAGGGTGTTTAAACCATTCTTAGACAAATTTGTTGTGGTATTCATCGACGACATTCTGGTGTATTCCAAAACTCAAGAAGAACACGTGGAACACTTATGTTTGAAGTTGGAAACACTAAGAAAGGAAAAGTTGTATGCGAAATTCTCTAAGTGCAAATTTTGGCTAGATCGTGTACAATTTCTTGGGCACGTAATTGACAAAGATGGGATTTCAGTTGATCCATCAAAAGTGGAAGCTGTAATCAATTGGGAACAACCAAGAACACCGCCGGAAGTGAGGAGTTTCTTGGGACTGGACGGTTATTATAGACGATTTATTCAAGATTTTTCTAAGATAGCCACTCCATTAACAAATTTGACAAGGAAAACTGTGAAATTTGTTTGGACGGAGAAATGTGAAGAAAGTTTCCAAGACTTGAAGAAGAAATTAAGCATGGCACCTGTGTTGTCATTACTAGATAGCACAGGAAACTTTGTGGTGTATAATGATGCCTGGCATAAGGGATTGGGTTGTGTTCTTATGCAAAACATCAAAGTTATTGTGTATGCATCAAGACAACTGAAGGATTATGAGAAAGGTTATCCGACTCATGATTTGGAATTGGCTGCAGTTGTATTTGCTCTGAAGATATGGAGACACTATCTCTATGGAGAGAAATGTGAAATATACACAGACCATAAAAGTCTGAAGTATATTTTCACACAGAAGGACCTGAATATGCGTCAAAGAAGATGGATGGAATTGATAAAGGATTATGATTGTGAGATCTTTTATCATCCGGGAAAAGCGAATGTGGTTGCAGATGCTTTGAAGAGGAAAGGTTGGGAGAAGTTGATGCTGATAACCACTCAGGAGGAGCTTATTTCAGCAATGACAAGACTAGAGTTGGAAATCAAATTTCCAAAGGAATCCGATCAATGACTATTCCAGATAGATGTTAGTCAAACTTTGGTGGACAAAGTAAAGAATGCTCAACTACAAGATAAAGAATGCAAAACGATCCAAGAGAAATTGGTTGAGGATAGTGATATAAAATACAAGATCGATACCGAAGGACTACTACGGTTCGAGGGAAGAATCTGGGTACCAGCAGTACCAAATATTAGAGACGAAATCTTGACTGAAGCATACAACACAAGATATTCAATTCATCCAGGAAGTACGAAAATGTATCAAGATTTGTGGTGACATTTTTGGTGGACAAATATGAAAAGAAACGTTGCAGAATGCGTTTCAAAGTACTTGACGTGTCAGAAGGTGAAAGCTGAACATCAACGACCAAGCGGGTTACTTCAACCGTTGGAAATATCGGAATGGAAATGGGAGCATATCACAATGGATTTTGTGGTAGGTCTTCCAACGACTCAGAAAGGATACGATGCGATATGGGTGATAGTGGACAGACTAACAAAATCTGCACACTTTTTGCTAATAAAGATTATATTTAATCTTGATTAGCTGGCAAAACTGTACGTTAAAGAGATCGTGTCAAGACATGGAGTTCCAGTGTCAATTGTGTCAGATAGAGATCCAAGGTTCACATCAAACTTCTGGAAGAGACTACAAGAATGTATGGAAACACAGTTGCGAATGAATACAACATATGCTGAGAGCATGCATCATGGATTTCAAAGGAAGCTGGGACGAACATTTACCATTGGTAGAATTTGCCTACAACAACAGTTACCACACGAGCATCGGCATGCCACCTTACGAGGCTTTGTACGGCAGAAAGTGCAGAACTCCACTGTGTTGGGATGAAGTCGGTGAACGCCAACTGTTAGGACCAGAACTGGTACAACAAACTGCTAAAGTTGTCAAACTCATTAGGATAAGATTGGTAGCAGCCCAAGACTGACAGAAAAAGTATGCCGATCAACACAGGCAGAATTACGAATTTGAAGTAGGAAATTTCGTTTTCCTAAAAGTTTCTCCTTGGAAGGGGAAAATTCGTTTTAGCAAGAAAGGAAAGCTTAGCCCAAGATTTATTAGACCGTTCAAAATACTACGAAGAGTGGGGGAAGTGGCTTATGAGGTAGCTCTACCTCCAGAGTTGGAAAACATTCATAATGTTTTTCATATTTGATATTACTGTAGTATAAACTGGATTACAAAACCGTGATCGAGTACGAACCATTGCAATTCGATAAAGATTTGTCTTATGAAGAGATTCATATCCAGATAGTCGACAGGAAAGAACAAGTGCTTAGAAATAAAGTGATTCCTTCTATGAAGGTGATATGGAGAAACCACAATGTCGAAGAGACAACTTGGGAACTCGAAGTTGAAATGATGAAAATTTACCCTGAGTTATTTGTTTAATCTATGTCTTCAATTCTAGGGACAGAATCTTTGTAAGTAGGGAAGAATGTGACGATTTGATTGTTTGAATTGTGATTCTGAGGACATAATCCATTTAAGGAGAGATGATGCAACATTCAAGAATTTTAATTGTAATATTAAATATTTATTGAATTATATAAATATTTAATGGATGTATTTATCGGTAATAAATATTTGTAAATCTAAATTTATTAGATAAATTTCTAAATTAAATTAATTTATAATTTAGAGATTTGTATTATAACATGTGGTGTTATATTGTAACTAATAATTTAAGATGGTATATTAAATCATCAAATAAAATTATAACATGAAATTATAATTTTGTAATATTTGCTAAAATGCTATATTTAATTAAAATATAGTATATGATTATTATTATAAACTAAAGTGTTTATTAAAATAAATTAAAAAGGAGTTTAATTTAGTTTTTGCCAAACAAGGCTTAATATATTAATTCTTTAAAATTTAAAGGGGTTTTTGCCAAACAAGCCTTATGGCTTTTGGGATTTCTAGTTTTTCAAATTAAATAAAATACATAAAATAAATTAAAATAATAAATATAATATATTTATATTATATACGTTAGTAACTGATTTTGCAATTAGTAGTGTTATTAAGGGTTATCAAATTTATTCTTACGCTTGAATATCAGTTGATTTTCTTGTTACGCATTCTATTTTCCAAGTTTGAGAGTACTGAGTTTTGTGAGAGCATCAGAGAAAATTGAGAGAGAAGTTGTGAGGGAATTGAGAGAGAGTCATAAGAATTTTCACAGCAATTCCAGTAATAGGCAGTGATTGTATTGGTAATTGAAGGTATGTTCTACAACTTAGATATTATATATGTTTATGAGTATTACGACAAACTTTTATATAATCTGTGAATTTCAAATTATTGAATTGTTGCTATACAATGGGATTACTTGTGATTATGTGAGTATATGATGACTGGAGGTTGTGCTTAAACGAGATATTCATGCTAATTTCGTTGGACAGTAGTAGAAATTTTGATAGTATATGTGTTCTTCATATGGTTTGAGTAATTTTCAATTATAATGGCCAATTTGTATGTGAAAGTATAAATCGAAGCTTGTATATGTTAGTTCATTGAGATACGAACATAACATAATTTGAATGAGATGATTTGATCATGTATTGAATTCACAGTGATGATTTTTAGAATGAATATCAAAAATTGAGTTTTTGTATGAAAATATGAATTTTGAGAAATTAAAATAGTTTTAGTTGGTGTTAAATTGTTCTAATTGGTTGTAAATGTTAGCAAACATGTTTATGATAGTTGTATATTTATTTTATGTGTTGATATTACTGTCCATTGGGTGAAATTTATGTTTGTTGGGCTAAAGTCGACTACTGTTCATTAGCCTTCTCTGCGTCTGTCTGAACAATTGTAGCATTTCTTGCTACTGATGACAAGGCAAAAAAGCAATGATTCGGCTGCATAAGTATTTCTTGGCCAGTCCCAAGCCTTTATATGACGTAGCTGCGCCATACCCTGGTTTGAGATTCTGGCTTCTGATGTTGCTGCAAATTTGGGAAAACATCATAACATGGTCTAAAATTATATTAGCATATTAAATGGGTAATTTCAAGGTTAACATAACATAATGAGTTATGGTTAGAAAGTTTAAAGTTGCAAAAATGATTAGTAAATCGAGAACGCGTTATGTGATAACTTAGTTTACACAATGAAAGTTAGACAAGTGTTGCGAAGTAAAACACTAGGAATTTTTTAAAATGTAAAGAGTAATGAAAGAATTGTGCTTCAATGTTATGTTTTGTTAGAAATGTACAAGTTATGGTATATTAGCATATTTAACAGGTATTGTGGTTCTAAGCCTATGTGTAGGTGAACGTGAGTTTGATATTATAGCTTACGCTCGTTGCAAGTTTTCTAAACCTATCTTTTTACATTAAGCGAGTTTCTAAACTTCTCCTTTTAAATTGTGCAAGTTTTCTAATTCCACTTTTATAATTGAACAAGCTTTCTAACTCTACACTTTCGTGGAGCTAGTTTAATTATTGTCATGCAAGTTTACTTCCAACTGTAATTTCGCAAGTTCTTGTATCTAGCTTATTCATGATGATACAAGTTCTCTAAACCTTGGTTTTACGTTACGAAAGTTATTCTTGTACTTAACTTGTCAAATAGCATGCAAGTTCATTTAATCCAATATAAGGTTGTGGAATAGTTGTTATGATTTAATGTGCTATTTGTTATGCATGCTTAGTAACCAATTCTAAAATTTTAACCTTATCTTAGTGTTGTTCAAAGCAAGCGATGTAAATTATTCAATACTTATGCTATTAGATTATTCCTAAAGCAATAACTTAGAATGTAATGTTTATTCAGTTATGATTATTCCATAACATAGTATTGTTACCTTTTATTCAACTAATGTGACGCCCCCAAATTTAGGTACTTAAAACCCGAACTCAGTGCTTCACGATACAATTTGAGCGGAATAATAATAATAATGTCATAAATATCAAACTTAATTTACATATCAGAGTTGTCTAAATCCCAGTTACTCGACCTTAAAACATTTCATTACATGATAGATAATAAATATCGTCAATTTATTTAAGTCTAGCTATTACATAAGATAAAGCAAACTTAATCTGATAGCTGATATTTCTAAATTTGTGTCTAGCTGATCAAATAGCTTAGACTACTATATACATATATCAACATGTGTTTAACTATAATGATTATCCAAGTGAGAAAACTTGTATAATCATATTTCGAAATTAACATATAGAATATATATATATATATATATATAAGTTATATGATATAATATCATGTTGATAAACAATGATCGAATATAATATATACGACAATATGGTTAATAATCTAGTACAATAATAATATAAATCTGAAACTTTCTTACTCATGTCCATTGCATAAAGAAAATACAAATGTAAAGATACTTGCTTACGATATCTGTTGAATAAAATAAAACAAGAGTTTAGGATACTTCCACAACATAAATGATAGTTTAGATACTTACTCAAATAAAAGAGTAAAAGTTAAGAACTTGCCTGGTCTGGTGCTTACACAATTTAATTATATCTTTAATTCAACGACCTATCATTTATAAGATTGTTCTATTGATTAGAATAACATATAACACATAGTACTGTTATTTACAGTCAACACATATCCTAATTATATTGTCTCATAGTTATATTAATCATTAAGACATAAACAAATACTTATACTGATCAAACTATACGATTTGGATCAATTTCGGTAGCATTTTGAAATGTAATTAAGCGACTTTATCGGGTAATTATTGAGTTTAAAACTCTCTCATGCAGTTTAATATTATCCTGGATATTTTAAATTCCAGTCATATTATTTTTAAATGACTTATAATATTTTCTAAATAATTATTATAATTTATCTTGATTTTTAAACTCTAGAATCATTATTAAATGATTTAAATATTAGATAATTCTAATATCATTAATATTTAAATAATATTATAATATTAATGCAACCATTGTCAAAAATATTAAAGTTATTTTTAAAAACTCAAAATATTTTTAAAGTATTAATATTACCCTTAAATGACTTTTAAAACATTCAAAATCATTTTTAAACAATTACCAATAATATTAAAATATTAAGGTATTATTCATTAAATATTAAAAGTCACTTATAATTACTTAAAATATGTTTAAACCATTTATATCCTTTTTGAATAATTTTTAAATCAATAAAATCATTTTTAATCTATTTATTTAATATAATTATTAAATAAATCTAATATCATTAATATTAAATAATTAATGAAATTTACTTTAAAATATTGAAAGTTACATTTTATAACTTAAAATATTATTAAATACCTTATTATCATTTAAAATAATTTTTAACATAATAAAATCATTTTTAGTTCATCTATTTAGTGCATTTACTAAATAAATAATATTCAAATGATTACTAATATTTATGGAAAATATGCCAAATTATTAAAAGTTAATGTTTATGACTTAAAATAATTTTTAAAACTAATTTTATAATTTTCAAAATTTATTTACTATTTTTAAATGATTTTTAGAATTTATTTCTATTTTTAAATCATTTTCCAAAAATTAGAAAATAAAAATAATAGAAACCGTCGCTATAGGCTATAGCGACACTGTCTGTCGCTGTTGGTGTTCTTGAGCTCAAGAACACTAACAAGGCGATTAACGAGAAGTACGTTTGACGAAGTTTAATTCGATTGGGTATAAAGGTTTACGAGCTAGACATTGATTAGATCTTGTAGTACTAGTGTAACACTACATTTAACAACAACTAACAAGGTCCAAATAATATAACACAAGAGAGATATAAGCCATCAAAGTGGTTTGTCGAGATCTGTTTCTTCATTTACAGGTTACCCGAATGAAGAACGACTTGAGAATGTTACTTTGGGCCTCCACTACTTTCTGTAAGTGTAAGGTTTTTGTGATATTAAGCTTGCAGTGTGTATAACACATGTAGGTGTACAGATCTATTACATAACATAATCATAACAACAATACAATCGAGAGATCTAACCCGGTCAACCCATGGCAGAAGTCAACAATACAATCGTGAACTTCTTGCTTGGTTTGACCGTTCACTACTCTCAGTAAATTTATGGTTTGAGTGATATATAGGCATGGTTATAGAGATAATACTACATGCTACAATCTGGATACAACAATATCAACAACCAACATCAAACCCGATGGATCCAAGCAATTGAAAACGCATTTGTCGGGACGTGTTCTTGAGTTTACGGGTTGCCCGTAAACTCAAGCGATCCTAAAGGGTACTACTTTGCGACCTTATAGATTACGATCTAGAGTGCGGGTATGTGGTATCAAGGTTTAAACTTGTAGTAGTGATGTCAGAGTACAACTACATAACATTAGATTATCATGACGACATCACCATCTCAAGTTTTGAACCGGTTAAAGTATGGGTCAGACGTTGTTCTTCACGTTTCTGGGTTTTCCCAGATTTCGTCAACAGCAGTTGGTCAATGCTACTTTGACCAAGTATAACTTTGCTTCTGTGTATTTTCTAGGTGAGATAAAAGCTTTATTGTGTAGACCTTTTACCAAACTATAACTTTAAACCTTTAAATCACCAAAACAATAAACAAACACAGATCTACAAGGCCTGACATTCACTATCAGACAACAAGAAAATAAAATTTCCAGATTTCTAAAATCATCAATTTTGAGCATCTAAGTGCTATGGATCTGAGTTATAACAACCCAGATCACTAAATGGCACCTTATAACATAACTTTAAACTTTTAAACATAACATCTAACATGAAATCAAAAATCGAAATTTAGGTTTAGGGTTTTACCTTTCTATGATCAAATTCTGATTCTTGGATACTGAGTTTGTTGTGGTTTTTAGTGGGGCTGGTCTTGGGGACTGGTCTAGCACTAAAATTCGGAGGTTTGAGTTGAGAGAGAAGTGAGTTGGGTGTTGGTGAAAATTTGAGCAAAGTTAGTAGCATTTCTCTCTCTCAATCTATATATAATACGGTGGAATTGTTATGGCTGATCAGATTTGAATGATTAAAGGTTGGTACTAGACCACATGGCTAGCTAGAGTTGGTCACCCACTCCTTACTAGGGCTAGATCTACACTCCACCTTATTAAAATAATCAAAAGGGTAGTTTGGTCATTTGGTGTGTACTTTTAGTGGCAATGTTGACATTTCCTCTCACCCATTAGGGTTTAACCCTAGAGCTCCAAAAGTCCAAGTTCTAGGATTTTGAGATTAGGGCTAAAATGGGAATCTTAGTTTCTAAAAATGTGAATTAGGGTTCTCTAATTAAATTAGGTTTACTAATTACCTAGGATTTATAAATTAGGCTTTATAATACATTAATTACTATCAACCTTGCTAAATAAATACCTAGGGTTTATAACTTAGCAGTTAGGGTTCAAATTTAATAATTAGGGTTTACCTAATTAATATTAAATATAATAATTTCCATAAATTACATTACACAATAACTTAATAATTTTTATAGTCGTAATTGACTTATATACTATAGTTTATCAGTAATGCTAGGGTTTGCACTACTTTACTAAAACTGTTCCACACATTAACATTACACACCTATTAAGCATGTTTATATTACTGAAATATAATTAATATTACATTAATATTCTCATTCCTTATTCAAAGTCCAGTATTAGGGTTTTGAATCCATATTCGACATAACCTTCATGTATACCATTATTAATTAAGTTAAAATAATTAACTTAACTAATATAATAAAATACAAATCATAATAATCCTTATAATCATATCATATATATAATAATCATATTTTATAGAAAATAAATAATAAATATTTTTATTACAAAATTAATTTATAATAAGAATATAACTTTATAATGATCAATAATTCTTAAAAGAATTTATTTATAATTATTCATATAATAAATAAGTTTTATTTGTCACATAAATACATATACTTTTCTTTGCACATAATCCCACCTTTATATAAAAAAAAATTAATGCAAAATTTATTATTTAATTATTTTGAAAATACTGAGGTATTACATCCACCCTCCCTTATAAGGATTACGTCCCCGGAATCACCGCTTCAAAACTTATAGATACTAGGGGAAATAACATACACAGTCATTTCAAGTTGATCTCGATCAGATTCGATCGAACTGATCTTTAACTATTTAACATAAAACTTGTCCATCTAATCATACGAAAATTTGATTTCTGACAGAACTCAAATTTCTCCGTCAAATTTTTTTTTATAACAAAATAAAATCATATATAAGAAAATGAAATTGATTCGAATAATACCTGAAGTTCCATCCCGGACTGCTACGGTATCCTGAACCGTCATGTTGAAGACTCTTGCAGTTGGTTTTGTTGAAGTTGGTCCCGTTATCGCCAGTGTTTCGTTGCCTCTCCCCGCATTCACGCTTCCGGCATCCATCCTTCTTTTGGGACAGTCCTTGACCTTATGTTCCGTTGATCCACACAGAAAGCACCCATTGTTCGTCCTAGAATTAAGGCAATTAGGAGAGATATGTCCCTCCTGCCCACACTTATAGCACACGAACTTACCACTAAGACACTCTCTTGAATGATTCTTCCCACAATTCTTACATTGCACAGCCTGTTTCCTCACACCTTCCTGTTTGACTTGGACATTTCCAAAATTGTTCCACTTTCCCTTTCCATTCCCACTACCACTACTTGCTTCTACCTTCCCAGTTCCCTCAACCTTACCCCTACTCTTTTTCTCCCTATTGTAGAGGCTTATGGCCTTACTTCCCCCTTCGGCTATGATAGCCTTCTCCAAAAGTGCTGCAAAAGTATTTATCTGCAATACCGCCACCTTATTATAGAGCCAGGGTTTTAAGCCCAGCTCAAACCTCCTTTCCTTTCTTGCCTCCGTATCAACTTGATGCGGAGCAAACCTATCTAATTCATTGAACTTTACGACATACTCCGCAACTGTCATGTTCTCCTGCTTTAACTCTAAAAACTTCACCTCCATCCTAGCCTGCACATTGGACGAGAAATAGTTCTCAAAGAAAAACGTCTTAAACCTAGTCCATGCTATCACTCCTTCTCCTGCCCTAACTTGATTTGCCTCCCACCAAAAATTCGCCTCTCCTTTCATCATATAGGTGGAAAAAGTTGTCTTTTGCCCCTCAGCTACCCTAGCGACTACAAACGCTTTTTCTATTTCCTTAACCCAAGTTTGAGCTTCTATCGGATCAGTGGTACCTCCAAATTTCGGCGGTCTAACGGCCTTAAAATCTTTGAAGTTTGCAAATTGATTATCTGGTTGATTTCCCACGGCCGGCATTCCATTCTGCATGGTTTGAGCTACCATGTTCGCGAAATTCTATATCAGGTCTGGTTGTTGTCCTCCAACATTGTTGACAGATTCTTCTGCCCTTTGGTTTCGAGTTTGACTTCTTTGCGGTATTATCTGGTTAAATAAAAGATAGTCTATATTTTATTACTTACATTCTAAACCTTATCGTATAAGTTAAATATTTTAAACTTGTTTCATTAACCAAACATAACTTCATATTCATTCAACAATTTCATAGTACATAACATAGCACATACTGCTTTAAACATCTGATATCCCTTTGTGACCACAAAAGTCGAGAATCGCTGCTACAACTTATACTTAAGTTAGAAATACTACACAGACATACTTATCATAGAACACACATATTCAAATAGTACTTATACTACTTATTCACTTCGCCTTTTCCTGATCCTGGACAACCTTTCGCTCGATGACCTTCCAATCCACAGATAAAACATGCACCTGGTTTATAGTCGGGATAATACAGAGAGGTATGTCCCTCATAACCCCAAATGTAATATATCTTTTTCCCTTTCTTCTTATCAGGTTTTCCTACGTCGTGGTCTTCTATCTTTCTTTTCTCCTTCTTGCTCGGAGTTGCACGCGATATACTGCTCTTGACTCCCATCTGATTAATTTGGATTTTAAGTTTATCTTGTTCTTCTATCGTTTCGATTAATGCTTTTCTTAATTGGCTATTTAGTAGCTTTTCTATTTCCCACAACTTTTCCAGAGAAGAAACCTTGTTCCTCAGATTCTTCACTTCGGTTAATGCTTGATCAGCTCCAACTTTGGTGTCTGAATCACTATCTGTTAGTTCCATCATTTCTGGGTCCAGTACTATATTCTCTAAAATGATCACCTCATCAAGGTTATCTTCAATGTGAGCTTCTAGTTCAACTGTTGGCTTTGATATAGGCTCCTTCTTTACGATCTTAGGGTATCCTAATTCTTTTCCTCCTGACATCTACACTTAAATTATCTTGATTAGCATATAATATATACACAGCAAATAATAGTTTTATTTAAGCTATCTTTTATTTTGTTTGACGATGAATTTATCTCATTCATCTAACTTTAAACTCTATATGAGTTATATGTATTTTAAATGTTTCCCTCTGCTCTAAGGTTATAGCCTAAGGTCTACTCCCACCTACGGTTTCTAACCTTAAAGCTCTGATACCAACCTGTGACGCCCCCAAATTCAAGTACTTGAAACCCAAACTCAGTGCTTCACGATACCTCTTTAAGCGGAATAATAATAATAATGTCATAAATATCAAACTTAATTTACATATCAGAGTTGTCTAAATCCCAGTTACGCGACCTTAAAACATTTCATTACATGATAGATAATAAATATCGTCAATTTATTTAAGTCTAGCTATTACATAAGATAAAGCAAACTTAATCTGATAGCTTTCCTTTCCCTTTGTTCTTGCCTGAACCTTCAGGTCGATCATACATAGCTGAAAACATTTAAATTAAGAAAGAATGAGCATTTAAGTGCCCAGCAAGTAAATACAATTATAAACATTAGCTGAAAGGATTAAATGTTTTCTTTGAACGACTCTTCAACAACGAAGCAATAGTTGTGAAGTACTAAAGCAACACTAAACAACATAAAAGTTCTTATTTCAATTTTGAAACTACGTATTGACTATAAATGGAGAGCATTCGATAGACTATGAACATAGTTTTCAGTTTTCAAAAAGGTCAAACAGAACTTCATCTAAATAAATCGTCATAACTTACGAAGACGCGGGGGGTGATCGGCCGTTATGCCTGTATTGATCAATACTACATACGAACGATATTCTCGTTCATCATATCCCTTTCGGTAGCGCACAAAAGTTTTTTTCCCAGATTAGGCATGTTCATACTTAGTCGGGATTCCGAACCAAAACAATTTAATTGGATACAAGAAGGTTTTATCATATTCAACAATATTAATAAATCTGTGTCTAGCTGATCAAATAGCTTAGACGACTATATACATATATCAACATGTGTTTAACTATAATGATTATCCAGTGAGGACACTTGTATAATCATATTTCAAAATTAACAAATAGAATATATATATATATATATATATATATATGAGTTATATGATATAATATCATGTTGATAAACAATGATCTGATATAATATATACGACAATATGGTTAATAATCTAGTACAATAATAATATAAATCAAAACTTTCTTACTCATGTCCATTGCATAAAGAAAATACAAATGTAAAGATACTTGCTTACGATATCCGTTGAATAAAGTAAAACAAGAGTTTAGGATACTTCCACAACATAAATGATAGTTTAGATACTTACTCAAATAAAAGAGTAAAAGTTAAGAAACTTGTATGGTCTGCTGCTTACACAACTTAATTATATCTTTAATTCAACGACCTATCATTTATAAGATTGTTCTATTGATTAGAATAACATATAACACATAAATCTTTATTATTTACATCAAACACATATCCTAATTATATTGTCTCATAGTTATATTAATCATTAAGACATAAACAAATACTTATACAGTCAAACTATACAGTTTTGGATCAATTTCGATAGCATTTTGGTGTACCGACGGCTTTATCGGGTAATTATTGAGTTTAAAACTCTCTCATGCAGTTCAATATTATCCTGGATATTTTAAATACCAGTCATATTATTTTTTAATGACTTATAATATTTTCTAAATAATTATTATAATTTATCTTGATTTTTTAAACTCTAGAATCATTATTAAATGATTTAAATATTAGATAATTCAATTATCATTAATATTTAAATAATATTATAATATTAATGCAACCATTGTCAAAATATCAAAGTTATTTTTTAATAACTCAAAATATTTTTAAAGTATTAATATTACCCTTAAATGACTTTTAAAACATTCAAAATCATTTTAAACAATTACTAATAATATTAAAATATTAAGGTATTATTCATTAAATATTAAAAGTCATTTATAATTACTTAAAATATGTTTAAACCATTTATATCCTTTTAAATGATTTTTAAATCAATAAAATCATTTTAATATATTTATTTAATATAATTATTAAATAAATCTAATATCATTAATATTAAATAATTAATGAAATTTACTTTAAAATATAGAAAGTTACATTGTATAACTTAAAATATTATTAAATACCTTATTATCATTTAAAATGATTTTTAACATAATAAAATCATTTTTAGTTAATTTATTTAGTGCATTTACTAAATAAATAATATTCAAATGATTACTAATATTTATGGAAAATATGCCAAATTATTAAAAGTTAATGTTTATGACTTAAAATAATTTTTAAAACTAATTTTATAATTTTCAAAATTTATTTACTATTTTTAAATGATTTTTAGAATTTATTTCTATTTTTAAATCATTTTCCAAAAATTAGAAAATAAAAATAATAAAACCGTCATTTATAGGCTATAGCGACAAATTATTTGTCATTGTTGGTGTGTTCTTGAGCTCAAGAACACTAACAAGGCAGTTAACGAGGGGGTACGTTTGACCAAGTTTAATTCAGTGGGTATAGTGCTTCTGAGCTAGACATTGATTAGATCTTGTAGTACTAGTGTAACACTACATTTAACAAAAACTAACAAGGTCCAACAATAACACAACCGAGAGATATAAGCCATCAAAGTGGCTGTCAGAGACTGTTCTTTATTTCTGGGTTATCCAGAATGAAGAACAGCTTGAGGGTGTTACTTTGGGCCTCCACTACTTTCTGTAAGTGTAAGGTTTTTGTGATATTAAGCTTGCAGTGTGTATAACACTTGTAGGTGTACAGATCTATTACATAACATAATCATAACAACAATACAATCGAGAGATCTAACCCGGTCAACCCATGGCAGAAGTCACGGTATAAGTTTTCTGGCTTACCCAGAAAACTCATCTCGTGAACTTCTTGCTTGGTTTGACCGTTCACTACTCTCAGTAAATTTATGGTTTGAGTGATATATAGGCATGGTTATAGAGATAATACTACATGCTACAATCTGGATACAACAATATCAACAACCAACATCAAACCCGATGATCCAAGCAATTAAAACGCTTATTTGTGACGTGTTCTTGAGTTTTTGGGTTGCCCATAAACTCAAGCAGTCACAAGGGTACTACTTTGCAGCCTTATAGATTACAGTCTAGGTCTGGTGTATGTGGTATCAAGGTTTAAACTTGTAGTAGTGATGTCAGAGTATAACTACATAACATCAGATTATCATGACGACATCACCATCTCAAATTTTGAACAGGACAAAGTATGGGTCAGACGCTGTTCTTCACGTTTCTGGGTTTTCCCAGATTTCGTCAACAGCAGTTGGTCAATGCTACTTTGACCAAGTATAACTTTGCTTCTGTGTATTTTCTAGGTGAGGTAAAAGCTTTATTGTGTAGACCTTTTACCAAACTACAACTTTAAACCTTTAAATCACTAAAATAATAAACAAACACAGATCTACAAGGCCTGACATTCACTGTCAGACAACAAGAAAATAAAATTTCCAGATTTCTAAAATCATCAATTTTGAGCATCTAAGTGTTATGGATCTGAGTTATAACAACCCAGATCACTAAATGGCACCCTATAACATAACTTTAAACATTTAAATATAACATCTAACATGAAATCAAAAATCGAAATTTAGTTTTAGGGTTTTACCTTTCTATGATCAAATTCTGATTCTTGGCTACTGAGTTTGTTGTGGTTGTTAGTAGGGCTGGTCTTGGGGACTGGTCTAGCACTAAAATTCGGAGGTTTGAGTTAAGAGAGAAGTGAGTTGCGTGTTGGTGAAAATTTGAGCAAAGTTAGTAGCATTTCTCTCTCTCAATCTACATATAATACGGTGGAATTGTTATGGCTGATTAGATTTGAATGATTAAAGGTTGGTACTAGACCACATGGCTAGCTAGAGTTGGTCACCCACTTCTTACTAGGGCTAGATCTACACTCCACCTTATTAAAATAATCAAAAGGGTAGTTTGGTCATTTGGTGTGTACTTTTAGTGGCAATGTTGATATTTCCTCTCACCCATTAGGGTTTAACCCTAGAGCTCCAAAAGTCCAAGTTCTAGGATTTTGAGATTAGGGCTAAAATGGGAATCTTAGTTTCTAAAAATGTGAATTAGGGTTCTCTAATTAAATTAGGTTTACTAATTACCTAGGATTTATAAATTAGGCTTTATAATACATTAATTACTATCAACCTTGCTAAATAAATACCTAGGGTTTATAACTTAGCAGTTAGGGTTCAAATTTAATAATTAGGATTTCTAGATATTAATTAGGGTTTACCTAATTAACATTAAATATAATAATTTCCATAAATTACATTACACAATAACTTAATAATTTTTATAGTCGTAATTGACTTATATACTATAGTTTATCAAGAATTCTAGGGTTTGCCTTTGCTTTACTAAAAGCTGCTCCACACACATTAACATTACACACCTATCAAACATATTTATATTATTTGAAATATAATTAATATTACATTAATATTCTCATTCTTTATTCAAAGTCTAGTATTAGGGTTTTGAATCCATATCCCACATAACCTTCATATATATAATTATTAATCAAGTTAAAATAATTAACTTAACTAATATAATAAAATACAAATCATAATAATCCTTATAATCATATCATATATATAATAATCATATTTTTATAGAAAATAAATAATAAATATTTTTATTACAAAATTAATTTATAATAAGAATATAACCTATAATGATCAATAATTCTTAAAAGAATTTATCTATAATTATTCATATAATAAATAAGTTTTATTTGTCACATAAATACATATACTTTTCTTTGCACATAATCCCACCTTTATATAAAAAAAAATTTAATGCAAAATTTATTATTTAATTATTTTGAAAATACTGAGGTATTACAACTAATTCTTAGTTGATGTTCGTTGAATTCCAAATTACCCTGAAACGTATCCAAACCAAACTTACTTTGGTACGGACTTGTAATCTAAATACTGAGATGAACAACCCTATTCTTAGGGGTTTACGCTTAGCGTTGAAATGGTTGTGCACAATACATTGTACGAAGGATTGATCCCCCTAAGTACGTGGAGTCATTATAGTCTTATATTCATCAGTTAAAGTTCAAGTTGAAAGATTACTTATAACTGTGGACATGGTTCGTGGTCATTAGACCCTCAGTAGTATATTTCAGAATGTTAATAGAACATATCATTCAGTTCTATTGAGCCTATTAATTGGCAAATGTTGTAAAGTTTATTCATTTTTATTTCAAGTGAGCTTTGTTTGTTACTCTTGTTTATATAACCATTACAGCTAAGGATGAGAAGGTAGATGTACCTAGCACCAGTAAGGGCAAGGGGAAGATGAACAAGTTTTGAAGACTTGTAATATGTTGACAAGTTATTTATCAGACTTGTAATTTTAATTATTGTTATGATCATAGACTTTTAAATAATGATGTGATGTAATAAATTTTATTTCCTCACTTATATGATGTTTAAAGGTTAGATAACCTGGGAGATAATGTTTTATTAATGTAATCCTATATGGGCAGGTTTTATTATTCAATTTTATTATGATTGGGTAGTTAGATATGAATGTTTTGATTAAGTAAACACCAAATCTTGAGGTAATGAAGTACCGGGATTTGGGGGTGTCACAATACTCAACAAGAGAAGAAGATAAACGACTTGAGGAGCTTCTCACCAACTTTATCGAGAGAAATGAGATTTGAATGGCGAACCAGGACGCCGCATTGCAGAGCCTCGAAAGTCAACTGGGACAGCTCGTCAATGCCATCATAAATCTACCGCAAGGAAATCTACCGGCCATAATTGATCTCAACGATTAAGTAGTAGAACATTGCACTGTGGATACGCGAGGAGAAGGCGGTGGTTCTCACAAAGTTGTTGAGGGAAATGTCATGGTGCAAATTGACTAACCTATTGAGGCTGAAATAGAAGAAGAGAGTATCAACAGTGGGTGTACTGTCAAGATTAATCAACAGTTAGAAACCACGCTCACGATTGTGGAAACCTTGGAGGGCCCGCCAGTGCACGAAGAACATTTTCAGATTGATGAAAAAGGAAAATTAATGGATAATTCCAGTGGTGAAAGATTCTTCGTGCCTAGATGGGTGAAGAAAACAAGGATGATCAATCATCCATGACTGCCAAAAATTTAAAGGAATTGAAAAATAGGCGGCATGAAATGGTCATTTTTGCTTATGAGCCAGACTGAACGGCATCAGAATAGTCAAGCTGACGATTTTAAAACAAGCGCTTAGTGGGGAGGCACCCCCATCTCAGTATCAATTTTCTCCATTTTTCCTTACTTATGTCTAGTTTATATTGTGTCTTTTCTCTTTACTATGTAAACATTACTACCAGTTATTGTACTGCATTGTCGTATCTGATGTGCATGTTTTTGTGATTATAGGATGCATGCAACATGTTATTTAGTATTTTACTAGTGTATATCTTAGTTAGAAATAAGGCGTATCTAACATGTTGTTTATTTAGCATGATATCATCAAAAAGTGTTTTTCAGTTTTTCAAAGTTCCAAAGAATGCGTAAAAGTTAAGCTGTAAAGGAAAGTCGAAATATCCAAAAATATTTGGATTCCGAGAATCGCAGTTTTCGAACTGTCGGACGAATCCTGAAAGATGGAACCACGAAGCTTCCAAGAGAAGCTTCGTGAATAGTAAAGAGGTGTGAAAAGTAAGGAGGTGTGAATAGTAACTTTGGGGGAAAATGACTATTTTGCCCCTAGCCTTGATGATTTTTGTTGGTGATTTTGAAAATTACTAACACTTAAGAGAGAGAGCTAGAGAATTCGGATGAGGAGAGAAAGGAAGAGAAAAAGCTAGCACGTGTGCAAACTTTGTCCAACGGGAGAAGATTAAAGAAGAAAGGTAATCCAAAACCAAGTCTAGTCTAAATTTTCTTTAAGTTTTCTATGTCAATATACATAACTTAAAGAAAATAGGAGAAGAAGATGTTAAGAATGATTTTCATATGGTTGAAATCATGAGAAAAAGAAGAAATAAGAATTACAAGTTTAGTTTATAAATTTCTTAAGGAAGTATGAATTTCATAATGAATTTGAACGATCCGAATGAATTATATGAACAATTCGGTTAAGAATGATAGAAATGTTCATGAAGAACGGATTGAACTTAGCTATAACGAACTTATGGCGGAAATTTTGTAAAAGATAAATGAAAAGTAGAAAGTATGTAAATGAACCCGAATGTGTAGGGTTTCATAAAAATGTAAGAAAACGTAGAAAACGTGAGTCATGAACTAAAGAACGAATGAATTCTGAGTTCGGATGACCGAATTACGGACAAACGAACGAAGAACGTTAATAACATAAAATGAACTAATAATGAAATATAAGCCAATTGAATGGCATGTTAATGGATTCAGAATGAATTTATGTCTAAGGGAAGTTAAAATACGTAAAGAGATTAAGAAGATGGCTTTGGAACGACCTCGTTCCGAGTTATAACGAGGAAGTTATGAGATTGTGAAGTAAGTGTCTCAAACATATTCAAACCATAGAAAAAATTTCTAAGTTTTAGAACTAGCGCCAAAGACTTTCGCTTTGTTTCTAGAAGGAAGCGGCCATGGCTACTGAGAGACTAAGCTTATCAAGACTTGCGTTGCTAAATACTTGAAAATAACAAGGGAAAGCGGCGCATGGCAGTCACGCAGTATAAGGAAAAGCCCAGAGAAGAGCTTTTAATTGCTCAACTCCTGGGGGAAGTATAAGAAAAGATAACGAACATATAGTTCACCTAATGTAACACTTAATCAAGTTATTTAAACCTATAGTGAGGGTTAAACGAAAAGATTAAATGGGATTAAAAGACAGAATATAAACGCAACGTAGATGCAAAGAACGATCGGTCTTAGCATAGAACGAACTGTATGGCTTCGACATTAAGAAAGAATGATGAACGTGAGGTTCATTGTGAGACCCCAGATTTTATGAATAAAGATTTAATTTTCTCGAAATAATTTTTTTAAATATTATGGTGTGGATTTGATATAATGTTATAGTTGTGGGTAATATTTATAAATTTTGCAAAGTACGCAAGTTGTTATATAATATTCGATTGGTCGGGGAATATTCTTTTTTTAAGGAATATCCGTACGACTGTACAATCATTGGTGGACCCCCCAACGGAATTATTATCGGATTGAGAAAACGACAAAAATACTTTATGAAAATAACGGCGGAAGTTTTACCGTTAACTGTTGAAACACCCGGTGTTAAAAGTACAGTAATACGCGTGGTTGCATAGTAGCGCACGGTATTGATTATTGATGTTTACGTGAGAAGTCACTCAGTTATACTCAATTATTGCTACAGTAATTGCTGCATCATATCTCTCATCTTATTGATTCAATTATTGTCACAGTTGCATAATATTTATTATTATTAAATCAATAATTGAGACGACAAAGTTATTCATATTATTATTTGTAATATAGACAATGTCTAGAAGTTCTGTCAAGGAGAGGTTTGGTCACCTAATTGCGCGCCAATAAGGAGAAATCCTTATCGAAAGCCCTCTTTCCTGGAACGACACGGTTGTTAAATATTGTGAGTTATAATATTAATGATGAATAAGTTGTGTTGATTAAAGATGAAATTGATTGTTCCATTGTATTGGGATTATTAGTGTTAGTGGAAATTGACATTTATTTCGATGATAATTGATGTTTGGAGGTTATATTGTTCACTCGGGTATTCGGAGCACTTTTCGTGTTGGAGTACTATTCACGAGTTACTATTCATGAGTTACTATTCATGAGTTATTATTCACGGGGTACTATTGATTCACATTCTTATACTATTAGGGGTGGTGATGCAAGATTGATAATACTTGCATGACTAAGTTAAAAATGGAGGTATAGTTGAAGGTACTATACTGTAATTAATTTTTTCACATGATTATACTATTTATTCATATGATTATACTATTTATTCACATGACTGTACTATTGATTCACATGATTTACTATTAGGGGAGTTGGTGCAAGATTGATAATACTTGCAGGACTAAATTAAAAATGAAAGAAAAATGGAGGTATTTTACTGTAATTTTTTGAGCCCCAAAACATGCAATTATCGAAACTATATTTTCCTATAAATAGAAGCTCATTCTTCCTTCATTTCTCACCAATTCACTAAAGCTATAGAGCAATTATTATAGAGAGAAAGAAGAAAAGTATTATGCTACTTCACTACTTCTATATCCAGTTTCTTCTAAGGTAGGGAGTATTATTTCTTTCTTTCGTCTTCATGAAGAGAACTTTTGTTATTCCATTCTTTGTTATTATATTGGAATAACCTGTCTATGCGAAGTACCGCATACTTGGTGAAATTCTTCATTATTCCATTCTTTATTATTTTGTTGGAATATCCTGCTTAGGCGTTTCTGGCCGGACTGGTTCCGCCTTCATTATTCTCGCTTGGAATATCCTCGTCATGCATTTCTGTACGGACTGGTTCCGCCTCTTTATTATTATTCTTGGAATATCCTCGTCATGCGTTTTACGCGGACCGATTCCGCCCTTATTAGTATTCTCGCTGGAATAACCTGCCTATAATGGCACCGCATGCATGGTGATTTCATTGTTATTCCATTCTTTATTATTCTATCGGAACATCCCGCTTGGCTCAATTTCCCGACTGGTTCCGTTATTTAGTATTACATTGAATAACTCATCTATGCGAAGTACCGCATGCATTGTGATTTCTTTTGTTATTCCATTCTTTATTATACTCAGTTGGTTAAAATTTTGACTTCTATACTCCATGAAATTAGTGGAATATCCTTGATAATTGCGCTTCATCCAGTATCTTTTCGTGGAAATATTCTTCTGAGCATTCTTGAATTTTACTCTACAAAGCAGTATCATGTTGACAATTTGGACGTTATTAGTTCTTGGACAAATTAATTCTTGAACTTGTTTTATTGAATTCTTATATCATTGTCATCATCCTCGTATTTATTTATTTTTTTGAAAGTCATCTGTGGCCTGTAGTGCATAGATGGACTTGGTATGATTATGACCAGGGATTATTCTGTGTAATCATGACCGTAATGTTACAAATGATGTGGTAAAAGTCCTCATTGGCCCGTAGTGCATTGATGGACAGTTGTTGGCATGATCATGACCATTAATGAATACACAAATATTCTTGGCCCGTAGTGCATGGATAATTGTGGTCGTGATACTAAAGAATATCCTTGGCCGTAGTGCAGGGGTGATTCGATGATGTGAATTATTTATTAAGCTGAGTCCCAGCGATAATAGTGATGAAAAACCTTTTAAATCATAAAAGATAGTAGATTTTATTCTCTACTTGACTCTTTTAATGGATTGCTTGTTCCGCTGCAGTTAAACTTGATGTTTGTTATATTGTATCAGTTTAACACTATTTAAGGCTAATGATAATTTATTCTGCATTATCTTAGTCATAATATTTCTTACTGGGCTAGTTGAGCTCACCCTTTCTTTCACTGTTCTCTTCAGGAAATGAGAATATAGTTTGGAACGCAGCCTGGGGGAGCGGAGTGATGGTCCTAGATGGTGCATTAGTAGTCCTCACTATTCTGTGAAATAGTGTGATAATAATTGTAATGAGGACTCCTTTTGAGTTTTTATACTCTCTAGTAGACAATATTTGTATTCAAACTCACAGTTTATCTTTTGTCGTATTGTACACGACAGTTGTATTTGAATTCTGTACCATGTATCTGGCGACTCAAGATGGGTGATGTATACCTAATTTTGGGGGCGTCACATTCATGTAATGGATAACGAATGAAAGTGATTAAAACCTTGGGTAAAGGTTGAATGAGAGATTAGGATATGAACAATGTGAATGCAGAATACATAAACGATCTTCGTGAATCGTATTCGTGTCGGGTGAACGTTCTAAGTATACATTAGTTATATAACTTAGAAGTTGACAAAGGTAGTAAGTAAGATATGAATTTATCAAGAAAGCCGTAACGAACGGTAACAAGATTAATGAAAGTCCAAATGTGAGTCGGATAGAGAAGGATAGAATAAATGTAAGCGTTAAACACTTTAGCCGACATAGGGTTGAGTGTACAAGAATATTAAACGGGCAAAACCTGCAAGTCGTGTATGGTTTGACCATAAGATAATGAAGACTAATGATTAAACATGTGAACTATGAATAAACTGAATGAAAGACAAGTACGCATAACGTAAAGAAGCCGAGTTAATGATTATAACTTGGAGGATGTTCCAAGTCGAATGAACCAGACGTTATAAGATATGAATAAGTTAATGTAAAATGATTAACGATAAGGAATAAATCCTGAGGTATGGCATTTAGTTGTCAGAAAACCATAAGGAATAAGAAATCGACTTAACGAACATTATAGTTTTAATGGTTCAGATAAGTTAAGATAAGTTTATGTTGTGGTACAATCGTAATATTTAATGGTTGACATATGGGAGTTGGGCTAAACAATTCCTTCAGAGAGCAGAGGTATATACGAAACTGGCAACTGATCTAACTCACTGTGAAAGACAGTGTAGATGAGACAGAAAACTAGTTTGTTGGTTGTTTGTGGGAAACCACTCATAGTACCATATGGAATATTAGTAGAGATTCGATGTGTGCTAAGTCCTAGAAAGGTTATAAGAAGAAGATAAGAATATAAATCATCAATGATGATGATCGTATGAGTTAAGACATCTCTGTATGTCGTAACGCCGTAAAACGGTAAAGAAAGTTGGTCGCATAAACTTTAGATTGCAAGAACATGAACCATAAGGAGTAAAGTTAAGTTTAAACCAATACGCAAGTCAAGTATATGACTAATTGGTGCATGTATTCCTTATGTGTTATATAGGGATTGGAATGAGCAGTTCAGCATAAACTCTAAGCTGTAGTTGTGCGTAAGGCAATTTTCCTAACTTCATTCATATTTTAAATGAATGCTAGTTTCTAAAACTTCTCAGATGTTGAACATGAGAAGTTTTATCTATGTACAAATGTGTGATATTTGTATAAGGTGGTAAAATGTATGAGGCCTTGTGCCACAATTTTAACACTTCGGTGTTTCTATGAGATGAACTATTCTGTGGTTGAATTGTTCAATATGAAAATGTTATGTTTATCTATGAACCGTTATTGTTAAGTTTGTGCTAATGATTCTAGCCGGACAGGATGTGTATGAAAAAGGTAGAAGAATGAAAGTATTTCAAACTGAATGTGATTAATGTTTTAAAAAGATAGGAATCAGGATTATTCCTATTATTCAAACTACTTCATAACCTTTGTTCGGTTATTGAAATTTTAAAAGAATGTTTAAATTCTTGATGTTGTTTATTCAACTGCTATAACTTGTTGAGCAATTGAATGCTCACACTTGTTTTAAATGAAAAACATTTTCAACGTACGAGTAGAAGAACTTAAGGATTCCGTAAAGATCAAGTTGATCGGTATCCAGAAGAAGTGTCATTTAGTATATGAATGAGCGTGAAGATCAAGCCAGGACTTGTAATGAAGAATAGTTAATAAATGTTATGTATCCTTAGTGGCGGATGAAAGTCACTCTTGTAAGATGTAACGAATAATGTAATTATCATTATTTGTAATGAACGAGGTTATAAGGTATTAGAATCTGGGATTTGAGAATGTATGTTGTCATATTTAGCTATGTAATGATATATGTTTGGGAAGAAATGGGATCGTGACGTACGGAATCCGGGTGTGAAGATAGACCGAATTTCGGGGCGTTACAAAAGGCAACAAACAAATTAAGCTCCAACCAAGACTACGCATCAACTAAGCTAAGAGTCGAACCAGGGGTTTATTTTTCTTTTATTCAATCACGAGGTGATATTCGCAATTTCTCTTGTTTACACTTGACTGTGCAATATCTAGTCCTCTTAGGCTTTTCAGTAATACATGTGTAGCTAGCTTTCGACCAACGACTCCAAAACTAGATGGCTTTAGGGCGCTGGGTGTAGAGACACCCCTAAGGGCTTACTTACTCAAGTATCGAAGGCCACAAAACTAAACTAGTCAAAGTGTTTATTCAACATATATTTTCTTTTTCTTTTATATATATAAAGCATGCATACCCAATGAATTCCCCAAAACTTAAGTTTTTGCTCAATCATAGTCCTTATTAACTGTTTACTAAATCTTTTTCATTAAAACACAAATTTCCAAACAGAAGATAATTATGTAACCATTTAAGTCGAACAAATCATAATGGTTACTCTAGAGTGCTATCTGGTTACATTGGTTTCAAACAGATTAAGATTCACATCATGCTTTGACATTATAGCTATGCCCAAATCATCATAACTGTTTAAAAATCATGCAATTCCAATCTCATCATAGGCCAAATGAATTTAAAACGAACTAAAAACTTGGATTCATGCAATATAACCTATCTACACTAAATGCAACAAATAAAGTAAATATTTTTGTGATTTTTATTTTTATTATTTATTAATTCTCAAAATAAACTAACAAGTTAAACTAAATGAAACATAAAACTAATCTAGAATGTAATTATACTAAAATGCAACTATATGAAATAAATTAAATGCAAACTATATTAATAATGAAATGAATCTAATAACCCAAAACTTAAAAATGGCAATGTCCTCATTGTAAGAAAAATGAAAGAATACTCCCCTAAGAAGCACATCATCTCCATCTGCCTCCTCATGATCCGATGGTGTAATAGGCGATGGATAAGTTTGGGCGGGAACAAACGTTGGGAACTAAACTTGAACTTCTCTAATGCCTTATGATTTCAGCCTACTATTCCCCGAAACTTATTTGGCATTCCAATTTAGTCTTTCAGCCCTTTTCAAAAACAATTGCAGTGCGCTTTGTTTCAACCCATTTTACTATTATGCTCCGACTCATGCAATCTCAGTGTAGTACAAGTCCATGCTTCCCTTGCACTTTCTACCTCAATGTATCCTAAATCTCTAATTGTGGGTGTATGAAAGTTTTGGAGAAGGATTTGGTGATGGTAGTTGTGGGTTAGGACACAGAAAGAATGATAGCAATGGAGTGGAGTGTCAGTTCATTTGGCATTAGGAGTGAGGACATTAAATATGCCTAATAAAAATAAGACAAGGAGTAAAAAGGTAGAAGGGTTGGGTTAAAATTTTAAAAATCGAGGTTCGATAACGACGCAGCTGTGCTTGGATTTGGCATTGGATGGGCGAAGCTGCGCAGTGTAGCAGAGATTAGATTTTGTGATTGAGATAGGGAACATCTGCGCAACTTTCGTTTACAAATTAATTAGTGCAGCTGCGCTGCCCTGTTCCCTGGCAACTTCAATATTTGACTTCTATTCTAACCATTCATTCTCACAGCAATTGAATTGAGCCTAAACATGGGTATAAAAGAAAACTTATTAAAACTTTAAACTATGAAAATCCTAATTAATAATAATAATATTAAAAGTATGAGGAATTAAATATAGAGGGATAAGAGATTGGATATGTAAATAAGAATTAAATAAGGAGGGAGAAAAAATGGATTGGATGGGGTGCCTCCTATCGAGCGCTTAGTTTATAGTCCCTTAGCCAGACTTTTTCTTGTCGAAGCTATCCAATTCCCCTTCGATTATTGAGGAACTCTCCATCCATCAGGAGTGATATATGCTTGTAGAAACTCAAAATTTGTGTGTTCTTGTTACTAACTGTGCAGGAGGGCATAATCGTCTTCCAGAGATAACCCTGGAAGTTAAAGCAGTACAGTCCCGGAGACAACCCTGGGAGTTTCAGTTTCAACCTCGGAGACATCCCCGAGGAATGCAATTCCAGTCCCAGAGACAACCCCCGGATACTCAGTCAATTCCATCTCAGAGACAACCCCTAGATATTCAGTTCCAACCTCGGAGATAACCCCGGGAGTTTTAGTTTCAACCTCGGAGACAACCCCGAGGCATGAAGTACCATTTCCAAAGATAACACCAGAGAAGTCAATTCCATCTCGAAGACAACCCTGAGATATTCAGGTCCAACCCCGGAGACAACCCCAGGAGTTTCAGTTCTAACCTCAGAGACAACCCCGAGGCATGCAGTTGCAATTCTGGAGTTGTCCCTAGAAGAGCTCGTTTCAACCCCCATAATCAACTTCAACCTCGGTGATAGCCATGAGGCACTCAGTCCCAAACCCGGAGATAACCCCGAGAGGTTAGGCACACCTCAAAGATAACCCTAAGGACATTCAACACTTGCAGCAGCCCAATCTCAGAGATAACCCTGAGAAATGACTGTTGTGACACCCCTAAATCCGGGTATCTTCTAACCCGACAGATGGTGCTACACGGTGCTACAGTTCACACAAACATTCAATTGAAATGTCTCAAAACAACGAATATGTCTTATATATATTCAAAATAATATTAACATTCCCCCAGGTTCTTTATAACCGTTACAATTATTCTTGTTATAATATAAAATATTATCATTACAAAACCTATACTATTACATAGGTAAGTCTACGGGTTCGCCTTAGCCTTCCCTTTATCCTTGCCGGATCCGTCGGTCCGTTCGATCTTAGCTGCATTCATATTGTTCAAGCAAGAGTGAGCCAAACTAGCTCAGCAAGTACAACAATTCTAGTAAAATAGCATGCTTAAGACATAGTAATTGTATATCTTCAATAACTGAACAATAGTTACGAAGTACTATCGATAATTCAAAATAGCACCTCTTTTCATTCAAAACGTTTTACAACAACAATATTCAGTAAAACATCAATTCTGGTCCAAGACCATGAGCATTTCATAAGTACTTTGAAAAGGACATCATGGCACTTGTAACAATCCAGATTTTTAATTAAATATTTAAATATTTATTGAATTATATAAATATTTAGGATGTATTTATTGTGAATAAATGTTTGTTTGATTTGATTTGAGTTGATTAATTAATTATTTAATAAATAATTAATGAGTTAAGGAAAGTAATTATTTTGAAATAGTATTCTAATTTAATTTAATAATTAAGTTAGAGAGTTTATAATGATTAAATAAATTATTATATTATGCAATGAATTATTATTAGAATTAAATAAATTAAGTATGAAAACTTAATTAATTAGAAGTGTGACAAATAGCTATATTATAAATGGTTATTTAAAATAAATTAAAGTAGTTTTAATTTATTTTTCCAAACAAAACTTAAATATATTAAGTCTTTAATTTTAAAGAGTTTTGCCAAACGAAGCCTTATGGCTTTTGGATTTTTTTAAATTTTATTTATTAATAATATAAATTAAATAAATAATATATATATAATATATATATATATATATATAATAATTTTATAACTGATAATTGATTGGGGGCAATTATTATAATGTCAGTTTTTTTTAAACGTTTACTTTAGTTTTATGTTGTGTTACGTATATTGTATTTGGTTAAGTCTAAGAAAGGAAAAAGGGAAGTTGTCTAAGGAAAGAAAAGAGTCTGAGAAAGTTCAGAGAGAGAATTTGAGAAAGGGCTGGGATTTCAAAAGCAAGTTCAGAGTAGCGATTCTCAGTGAAAGGTTTTCTAAAAGCAACAAAAAGGTATGTTTAATAATCTTAAGATAGGTTTTATAGTATAATTATTTAGCCTCTGTGTTTCATGAAACTCAACTTCATTGTATATAAGTTTTACAAAGGTTGTCTGTAAACTATGCTTTACTAAATGATTATGAAATCATGTGTTCTAGTAATAACTAAAATGTATATATGTATATATGTGTGGTATGCTAAATTACGTTCATAGAGAAAGAGAAATTAGTGTTTACAGTAAACATTCATGTATGAACGTGGTTTGTAGAAATATCAAAATTAGTATATGTTAGTTGTCAAGTTATGAAATTGAAGTGTGATTATGTTAATTGGGTATGAAATTCAGAGAATCATAGTCTCAAGGAATCAAAATTGGGTTATAAATTGTGATTACCGTGTTCATAGTGTCTAGAAGTACAAAGATAGACTTTTTGGGTTTAAAATATGGTTTTCAAGGAATTAAGTTTTCTATGATTGTTGTTTAGTGGTTTAAATTAGTATATGCATGTTGGGTAATGTGTATATGTATAATTGGCATAAGTTATACATGTTAATTAGTGTTAAAAATTAAGTTATAGACAGAAATTTAGTTGTTACATTCTTCGTGGTTGGGTTCGCAGTTTTGCCAGCCAAATACCAAAAATGGAGCCCCAACATCGAAATTCGCCCTTGAATACTAAAATTCGCGCCCCATGCCAATCTCAAATATTCTTGGCGCCTAATCGGTTAGCCTAGTTCTCGTGTCGCGGCGCGGGGACAAAAGTCTGAGCCGGACAGTTTTGGCCTCCTATAGTAAAACGACCATAACTTTCTCATACGAACTCCGATTGAGTTGATTCAAGATGATCCGGAACGAGGACGAATAGACCTACAACTTTTAGGCTTTAAGTGTTTTAATTTGAGGTCTGTAACAGTAGTCAAAATGGTCATCTTTAGGACTATTGTGTTTTTAGGGGCAATCAGAGGGCGTTGGGCATGCACATATGCATGTGTAGTGCTCCAGACGATAAAAGATGATGTCCTAAGTTACAAAACATGTTTGTTAGTAAATATAATGATGCTTAATATTAATAAATAATGTATTATATATGTTATAGAAGCATAGTAAGCATTCACAAGAGAGGCAAATCGGGCGTGTGACGAATGAACATCGAAACGCCGTGCCAAGTGTTAATGAACTTAAAAAGTGTTTCAATTCAATTGAAATGAATATCATAAGATATGAAATGATTTTAATATAAAACCAATAAGTAGTCCTAGCAAGACTTAAGCACTTGAATGAACTTCGAGTTTGACTAAGAAGAAATATAGTGAGTCATAAGTTGAAAGTTAATTGTGTAGGGCACGTGAAGTGCAGATAACTGTAAGCTGTTAAACTATTATTGGTAAACAACGATCAAGGAAAGTCTTTCGGTTCCTATTTTCTACGTGGACTTGATGAATTGTTTTAAATTGTATGATATGTTATACATATTGAAATCATGAAATGTTAAAGTCAATATATGACTGCATTGTTTTGGCTAAGTAATGATGATTGAGTAAGGAACTCAATCTTTATATTTTCTATGTGTATTAAAAGCATGTATGCCATGTTACTTTAATGAGATGTATATCGAGCATGTTATTATGTGCTATGTGATGCATGAAAACTGTTAGACTTTGCTGGGCTGTCGAGCTCACTCTTGCAAATAACCACTTTTGCAGGTCAAGATTTTAAGGTAAAGATATGTGCTAAGTGAGTTATAGAGATCTATATTCACGAAGATTACTTATGTTTTATGAGAAATGTATTTCATATTTTGAACGTAACATGTTGTTGAATTATAAGTTGAGCTATCCAATGTATATGGATATTTAGTTATGATGTAAGACTTTGTATAGTCATTTTGTTGTAACGATTCATGATATAAGATTGAATCAAAGAGATGTAATGTAAAGGTTGCGATTCAGGGCAAGAAAGAAGGAAATGTATAAACATTTTAAATATTCCGCAAATTTAGTGTTTTTAATATCGAATAATGATGTAAAATTAGAGATTTAATGTATGGTTAATGACCGAAGTTGAGATTTAAATTGTATGAATTTTGGGGTTGGTATCAAAGCTGTAGGTTATAAACCTTAGGTAGGAGTACCTTAGGCTATAACCTTAGAGAAGAGTTCACGGTCTTATGACCCCTCAGCGTGATTTGGAATCTTTTAAATTCCTGAGTTATTCATACTACTTCCCAATTATTGAACAATTGTGGAAGGTTCTTGTTATTCTGCAAGATGGGAAGTGAAAAAGAAAAGTATTCCTTAGAAAGAAGTGAGTCGTAGAATACGACATTGAATGATGAGTATGTTGAATAAGTGAGAAAACAGATTTTGAGGTGAGAAGGATATGAGTTATCAAAGAATAATGTGAAACTTTTAATAGAAAAGTTAATAATTGTAGAATGATCTTTATGGAATGAAAGTTGGTATAGAAACCAAGGAATGAATGAAGTATTAACGTAAAATCTATTTTGATAGATTGATGAATAAAATTTTGAGGACGAAATTCTTATAAGAAAGGGTGAATGTAATATCCCGAGTGTTTATGTTAACGATCCTTAGAAAAGGAAATGAATGGGTTAAGAATATAATACTCAGAATATAATTGAGTTCAAGTGAAGGGTATGAAATGAAACCTAAAATTTGTTAAAGTAAGGAATATAGTAGGAAATATAAAACCTATATTTAGATAAAATGATGAAAGATTACTCTGAGTTAATTGTTTAATTTCTGTCTTCGATTCTAGGGACAGAATCTTTGTAAGTATGAAGATTGTAACGAATGAGTGGTTTGAGTTGTGATTCTGAGGACAGAATCCTTGTAAGGTGGGAATGATGTAACAATCCAGATTTTTAATTAAATATTTAAATATTTATTAAATTATATAAATATTTAATGGATGTATTTATCGTGAATAAATGTTTGTTTGATTTGATTTTATTTGATTAATTAATTATTTAATAAATAATTAATGAGTTAAGGAAAGTAATTATTTTGAAATAGTATTCTAATTTAATTTAATAATTAAGTTAGAGATTTTATAATGATTAAATAAATTATTATATTATGCAATGAATTGTTATTAGAATTAAATAAATTAAGTATGAAAACTTAATTAATTAGAAGTGTGACAAATAGCTATATTATAAATGGTTATTAAAATAAATTAAAGTAGTTTTAATTTATTTTGCCATCTGAGCTTAAATATATTAAGTCTTTAATTTTAAAGTGTTTTGCCAAACAGAGAGCCTTATGGCTTTTGGATTTTTTTAAAATTTGATTTATTAATAATATAAATTAAATAAATGATATATATAATATATATATATATATAATAATTTTATAACTGATAATTGATTGGGGGCAATTATTATAATGTAAGTTTTTTTTAAACATATCGTAAGTCTAGCCAAAAGAATTGGCATTGACTTCCTCAGACATTAACTCATGCGTAAGAATACATGAATCACAAAGCTTGTCCAGATTGAACTGGAACAAGGGTTAGAATACTTGCCTTTGGCGTCTGCTACAGTTTATAACACGTGCACTTTAAGTCTTTAAGGTCTCTACAGTAGATAATAACATCACATAGCACACTAGGTACTGAATAAACATACATGTTTCCTAAGAATCTTACCCTTCTTCTTAATCTAATTACATATTAGACTTGTTATTATTGGTTCCATCTTTCTGTTACGCCGTTCTTACGTTCACATGCACTTAACTTTCTTTAACCCTAAGTGTTCATACTTAAGGCTTAATATGTCTTAACAATGTTACATTAAGATCCTTAGTTAATTGTTCATCAATTACCATTCATGCTCAACATAAAAACATTCTTCATAATCTAGACTCTAAGGTTAGCGTTGCGGCGCCGGCTTTCCTTCTCTATGTCGCGTTGTGGCGCCACATATTAGGGCTAGCAGACCGGACTTCGGCCACTACGACGAGTCCCTTCGTTACAATTCGTGCTGCCAAGGCTGACTCTCGAAGGTTGAGGGCCATTTTGGCGCTTACAAATAGCAGCTTATTGGCCTTTAGTCGCGGCCACTTCTCTCCATGCACCGTAAATTTTTGACAGATTTTTCATTTTGTGAGATTCCCAGACTCGCAAATTGGCTCGTTTAAGAGCCTATGGTTCACAAATCACACACTCTACGTGTTCATGCAAGAAGTTTATCTATTCGACTTCGTTTATTAAAAATTCAACTATTAGTCCATTTTTAACGAAAACGATAAACGTTCGTGAACGTTCAACGCTCGTTTCTTCGTTCTAAGTTGGAATCCGGTCATTTTTGAGTCTGCAACTCTATAATGCCAAATAAGACGTGTCTCCATCAACAATTAATTTTTTCGAACTCAAACACAAAATTCGACTTCCATTCCGAGAATTTCACGAATTCGACAATTATCGTCCAATCGTGTGAATTCTGGCAAACTTCATTACTAACAATTTGTTCATCATTCCAAATGGATTCATTTCATTAACTAGAAATCTCAACCTACATATTACAACAACTTATCTTTAAATTAGGTTATGGCTTATTTCTTATAAGTTCATAACTTAACAAATTCTTCAATACAAGATTTCTTTTCTTTGTGACTTATTATTGATTTATGTCCTTTGAAGCAACATTCTTGCATCTTATCAATCATACTAACTTCTTAAAGTAATCATATGATAAGTTTATCCATGTTCTTCACAAGTCATAACTTATTTAGGTTCGACTTGGTTATTCCTTACTTATTCGGCTTAAGTCCATTGATTATCCATCTTTATAAGTTCTTAACATGCATGATCATTAAGTTACTCTTCTCTTTCTCTTATTACCCTACAATGGTAAAGATGGAAGAGATAAAATCATTTACCTTTGAAGACTAACTTCTTCTTCTTTGGTCAATCTTACAAAGGATGTTAAGTTTAAAAGTACATATTCTCTCTAACACTTAAGTTGCTTTTGTAAGGAAGTTAGATTATTTGAACAAACAAAAATGAAATATGAGCTTGCTATTTATAGAAGTCTCTAAGCTAGGGCATAACTGTGACGCCCCCAAAATTAGGTATACATCACCCATCTTGGGTCGCCAGATACATGGTACAGAATTCAAATACAACTTACTAATACAACTGTCGTGTACAATACGACAAAACATAAACTGTGAGTTTGAATACAAATATTTTCTACTAGAGATTATACAAACTCAAAAGGAGTCCTCATTACAATTATTAACACACTATTTCACGTAATAGTGAGGACTACTAATGCTTGTCCTCTGACCATCACTCCGCTCCCCACTAGTCCTCGCTATGTTCTCATTTCAAGAGAAGCAGTGAAAGAAAGGGTGAGCTCAACTAGCCCGAAGAAATATTATGACTAAGATAATGCGAATAAATTATCATTAGCCTCCAACAATGTTAAACTGATAAAATACAATAGACATCAAGTTTAAGCTGCGGCCGAAACAAGCAATCCATTAAAAGAGTCAAATAGAGAATAGAATCTACTATCTTTTATGATTTAAAAAGTTTTTCATCACTTTTATCAACGAGACTACGACTTTCAATAAATAATCCACATCATTAAATCATCCCTACACTACAGGCCAGGGATATTCTTTAGTATCACGACCACGAATTATCCATGCACTACGGGCCAAAGATAATCGTGTTTTCATCAACGGTCCTGATCATGCCATAAAACAATTCATCTTTGCTCCCTTGGCCGAAGAGAATCCATAGCCATAATCATACCAAAAACTGTCCATCAAGCACTTACGGGCAATGAGGACTTTTAATTTTCAAATCATTTGTAACATTACGGTCATGATTATCTTAGAATAATCCTTGTCATAATCATACCAAGTCCATCTATGCACTACAGGCCACAGATGACTTTCAACATAACATAAACATAAGGATGATGACAATGATATAAGAATTCAATTAAACAAGTTCAAGAATTAATTTGTCCAGGAACCAATAACGTTCAAATTGTCAACATGATACTTCTTTGTAGAATAAAATTCAAGAATGCTCAGAAGAATATTTCCATGAAAAATACTGGATGAAGCGCAAATATCAAGGATATTCCACTAATTTCATGGAGTATAGAAGTCAAAATTTTAATCAACTGAGTATAATACCGAATGGAATAACAAAAGATATCACCATGGATGCGGTACTTCACATAGACGGTTATTCCAACAGAATAATAATAACGGAACTAGGTCAGGTGAAATTCACACCGACAGGATGTTCCAACAGAATAATAAATGCGGAATAATAAATGATGGAACCAGGTACGGCGTATAGCCAGATGCGAGGATATTCCGCGGAATAATAAAAGGCGGAATAATAAAATGGAACCAGTCCAGGCGTATAGCATGATGGGATATTCTATTGAATAATAAAGATGTAATAATATAAGAATGTCACCAAGTATAGGGTAGCTCGTATATCTGAGTTATTCCAATAGAACAATAAAGAAATGAAATAATGAAGTTCTCTTCTTGAATACAAAAGAATAATATCCCTTACCGTAAAATAATACTTGATATAAGAGTAGTAGTGAAGTAGCGTGAAAACTTTTCTTCTATCTCTCTATAGTCTCTCTCTATAGTTTCTCTCTCTAGAGTTCAATGAATTAAATAAGAAAATAATGAAGGAATGAGCTTATTTATAGGAAAATGGAATGCATAGTAACTAATCCATGAGCGGTCCAGATTGATTTACTTTAATCGACGGTCCATATTTAAAGAAAAATCTTTTAAATAAAATATAATATATTCTATTTATATAAAAAGATTTTTACTATGAAAAACTCACTATGAGGGCACTATGAAAATACTATGCATAATAAAATATAATATATTCTATTTATAGAATAACTTTAATAAAGTATTCATTTTTTATATAAAAGATTTTACTATGCAAAATACTATGCGTAATAGAATATAATATATTCTATTTATAGAATAACTTTAATAAAGTATTACATTTTATATAAAAGATGTTTCTATTTTATTACGTTAATAATACGAATAAAACAAAATTTCTAAATCAACAATAATTGAATCAAATAATGTGAGATACTATGTCAACTATATTGTAGCAATAATTGAACAAAAGCGGTGACTTCTCACATAAATATCAATAATCAATACCGGTATGCTACTATGCAACAACGCGACATCGCACTTTTACTACCGAGTAGTTCAACAGTATCAACGGTAAAACTTCTGCCGTTATTTTCAATAAAATATTTTTGTCGTTTTCTCAATCCGACAATAATTCCGTTGTTGGGTCCACCAATGATTGTGTCGTCGTATGAATATTTTCTGTTTAAAATGAATATTCCCCGACAAATCGAATATAATATGACAACTTGCATACTTTGCAAAATTTATAAATATTACCCACAACTATAACATTATCTCAAATTCACACCATAATATAAAAAAAATTATTTCGAGAAAATAAAACTTTATACGTAAAATCTGGGATTTTACAATCTCCCCTCCTTATGGAATTTTGCCCTCGAAATTTACGTACGTACCTGGTATGCCGAACAGGTGAGGATACCTTGACTTCACTTCAAATTCTAACTCTTGAGGTATAACCTTTGAGTGTTGAATACGATTCTTCTTATCCAAGATTTTAACACGTATCTCCTCAAACGTTAAATCATCCGCTATCTCGTCCAGTTCTAAATTAATAATGTGGTTCGGGTCATCCACATATTTACGTAACATCGATACGTAAAAAAAAATTCTGAACACGCAACATACTTGGCGGTAAAACGAGTCTATAAGCCACAGTTCCTACTTCATCGAGGATTTCAAATGGGCCAATTAAATCGAGGGTTGAGATTTCCTTTCTTCGTCGATTCTTGCTTCTAGAATAATGCCCTCTTGAACCTTCTTCTTCACATTCATCAGCTCTGAGTATGTAGCTTGAGCGTCTTTAACTTTATCGATTAAAGTCGATTTTACTCGTATATTCGTTATCTTCACGTGGGTCCCTAGAGTCTTTAACTCTATCTTCATCATTTGCAAGTTATACGAAATGAGTCTTTGTCTTAACAACATCGCACTTATAAACGCATACAATCTTCTACTCAACACGTCAACTACCACGTTCGCTCTTCCACAATGATATTGAATAGTACGCTCGTAATCTTCAACAGCTCGAGTCAACGTCTTTGGCGCATGTTACGTTCGTTTTAGTTGAAGAAATATTTTGAGGGTTTTAGAAATGGGTTTTGTACTGGGGTCAATATAAAATTCGATTTCACGCTCTAGGGTAGGCTAAGAAGTCTTCAAAAATACGTCAGGAAATTTATTAACAATAGAAATATCATTCAAAACTGTGACTCTCATCTAAGACTTGGATAACACGTCACATTGATACCTATCAACTTGTCATCGTCATTCACGACGTTTCCTACAGAAAGTCTGGCATTGGTGCATTCCACACAAGAAAGTCAACAACGAAAGGATCGGGGCTCTTTATTTATGGCTTGATATGACAATGATTAACTTCAGTGGTTTGGTTACTTGAATTCGCATAACAGGTTGGTTAGGAATATGAAAGCAAACAACCTTACGAAAAGCATGATGAGTAGTTAACCAATCGATTCCTAAAATCGCATTAAAGGCAAGTATTTTCAAAGAGACAAGATCAACACGTAACGTGAAAGTGTTGATTTGAACAAGATTTATAAATAATGGAGGTAACAAAGGTTTCTCCGAACTGAGTTTAAACAGATATATCAAAGTCTAACTTCTCCAGAATTAATTTCAAACATTAAAACACAACTAGGTGGAATAAAAGAGTGAGTAGAACCGGTATCTAACATGGTATAGACTTCACAAGAGTTTATGACTAACATACCCGTGATAATTTTATTCAGGTTCCTTGTCACGAGAAAAAAAAACGCTCTCTCTTAAACTACCGGCTTTGGCTTGTTTGGGACATCCTTTGGCATCACTATCACAGCTGGACTTGACTTCACCATACGACAAAATCGAGCTAGGTGAGCTTCTCTTCCGCAATTAAAACACGCTTTGGATTGCTTTGCGTCACAGTTTGGACGGATGTGTCCCTCCTGTCCGCATTTGAAACATACGACCGATGGTCGTTCTTCTTCCATTGAAACGAGTGTCGGTGCTGCTATCTTTCCATCATTATTGAACCTTCTCTTCTTGAAATGTCCATTTCAATTATTTTGGCCATGATTACCACCGAAGTGGTTACCATTCTTGGCATGATAATTTCCTCCGCGATGGTTATCATTGTTCCGATGGCCATTGCCACCGGTATGATTATTATCGTGTTGCTGGTCATTACCTTTTGGTTGTGATGACTCATTATCGCGCTCCACTAACTGAGCCCTATTCACAATATCTGAATATAAACAAAGTTTGTGAGAAATGAGGTATTGACGTATATCGGGTTTCAAACCTCGCAAAAACATTCGCGTCATTCGCTCCTCATTATCGACCAAATGGGATGCAAACCGGGATAACTCCACAAACATAGCCTCGTACTGCGACACGGTCATATTGTTTTGCTCCAGCTTGATGAATTCTACCTCCTTCATGTGACGAATACTTTCAGGAAAGTACTTGTCGTTGAATAATTCTTGGAACTTCTCCCAAGACATCTTGAGTGCGTCAGCTGGGGTACGTTTACAGATTCCCACCAATGACCTCCTTCTTCACGCAACATAAAGGTGGCGAATGGAACCTTTTGCTCCTCTGAGCATTCCAAGACATCAAATATCTTGGTAATCTGCTTTATCCATGTCTCTGCCATAAGTGGTTCAGGCTTTCCCAAAAACTCCAGTGGTCCCAGCTCCTTGAACTGCTTAGTGGTGACCAACCGTGGGTTAGCATTGTTTCCACCTGCATTATGGACAGGAGTTGCCTTCACCCGTTGTTGCATGAATTGCTCCTTAAACTGCTTAGCGGTGACCGTCCGAGAGTTATCAGTATTTCTACCGCATTTTGGGACGGGCTGCCTTACTTTTGTTGTTGCATGAATTGCATAAAGCCTCTGACCATCCCATCATTCACCATTTCATCGGTGCTATTATTTTCATGAGGAGTATTGTCCTCTAGTTGCACATTATCCTGATTATTGATCTGTGGAGACTCAACGGTCTCCTATGCTCCATTGTTAATCTCAACATTCTCGGATGCCATTTTCAAACACTACCAAAAAACAAGGGTTAATTAACATATCACATATTATCCATATACTTTGACCGACCAATTAAATACCAAATAAATTTAGGTAGGTCATACAAGCGAAGGAATTCCCCATCTCTCCCCTCCTAGTTCTTATCTCACATCTTAGCCAGGGATCATATCCCTAAGCTTTGATACCAACTGTGACGCCCCCAAAGTTAGGTATACATCACCCATCTTGATTGCGCCAGATATACGTGTACAAAATTTAAATACAACTTACTAATACAACTGCCGTAGGTATAATCGACAAAACATAAAGCTGTGAGTTTGAATACAAATATTGTCTACTAGAGATTATACAAACTCAAAAGGAGTCCTCATTACAATTATTAACACACTATTTCACGAGAATAGTGAGGACTACTAATCTTGTCCTCTGGACCATCACTCCGCTCCCATTAGTCCTCGCTATGTTCTCATTTCACGAAGAGAACGGTGAAAAGAAAAGGGAGAGCTCAACTAGCCCGATAAGAAATATTATGACTAAGATAATGCGAGAATAAATTATCATTAGCCTCCAACAATGTTAAACCGATAAAATAAAATAGACATCAAGTTTAAGCGCATCTAAACAAGCAATCCATTAAAAGAGTCAAGTAGAGAATAGAATCTACTATCTTTTATGATTTAAAAAGTTTTCATCACTTTTATCAATTTGAGACTCATTTCGATAAATAATCCACATCATTAAATCATCCCCGCACTCTGAGCCAGGATATTTTTTTAGTATCACGACCACGAATTATCCATGCACTACACGGGCCAAAGATAATCGTGTTTTCATCAACGGTCCCGATCATGCCATAAAACAATTCATCTTTGCTCCCTTGGCGAAGAGAATCCATAGCCATAATCATACCAAAAATCGTCCATCAATGCACTATCGGCCAATGAGGACTTTTAATTTTCACATCATTTGTAACATTACGGTCATGATTATCTGAATAATCCTCGGTCATAATCATACCAAGTCCATCAATGCACTACTGAGCCACGATGACTTTCAACATAACATAAACATGAGGATGATGACAATGATATAAGAATTCAATTAAACAAGTTCAAGAATTAATTTGTCCGAGAACCAATAACGTCCAAATTGTCAACATGATACTTCTTTTGTAGAATAAAATTCAAGAATGCTCAGAAGAATATTTCCATGAAAAATCTTTGGATGAAGCGCAAATATCAAGGATATTCCACTAATTTCATGGAGTATAGAAGTCAAAATTTTAATCAACTGAGTATAATACCGAATGGAATAACAAAAGATATCACCATGGATGCGGTACTTCGCATAGACCGGTTATTCAACAGAATAATAATAACGGAACCAGGTCAGGTGAAATTCACACTGGCGGATGTTCCAACGAGAATAATAAATGCTTGAATAATAAATGATGGAACCGGTCCAGCGTATAGCACGAGACGGGATATTCAAATGAGAATAATAAAGATGGAATAATAAAAATGGAACCCGTCCTGTATAGCATACAGACGGTGATATTAAACCAGAATAATAAAGATGCGAAATAATAGAAGAATGTCACCAAGTATAGGGTAGCCAGCGTATCTGAGTTATTCAATGAACAATAAAGAAATGGAATAATGAAAGTTCTCTTCTTGAATACAAAAAGAATAATATCCCTTACTACAGTAAAATAATACTTGATATAAGAGTAGTGAAGTATCGTAAAAACTTTTCTTCTATCTCTATATAGTATCTCTCTATAGTTTCTCTCTGTTTCTCTCTCTAGAGTTCAATGAATTAAATAAGAAAATAATGAAGGAATGAGCTTCTATTTATAGGAAAATGGAATGCATAAGAACTAATCCATGAATGGTCCAGATTGATTTACTTTAATCGTGACGGTCCATATTTAAAGAAAAATCTTTTAAATAAAATATAATATATTCTATTTATATAAAAAGATTTTTACTATCTGAAACACTATCTTGGGACACTATGCAAATACTATGCATAATAAAATATAATATATTCTATTTATAGAATAACTTTAATAAAGTATTACATTTTATATAAAAAGATTTTACTATGCAAAACCTATGCGTAATAGAATATAATATATTCTATTTATAGAATAACTTTAATAAAGTATTACATTTTATATAACAGATGTTTCTATTTTATTACGTTAATAATAATGAATAAAACAAAACTTCTAAATCAACAATAATTGAATCAAATAATGTGAGATACTTGTCATCAACTATTATAGCAATAATTGAACAAAAGCGGGTGACTTCTCACATAAATATCAATAATCAATACCGGTATTACTCTTATGCAACAACGCCAGTATTCATCTACTTTTTTACTACCGAAAGTAGTTCAACAATGATCAACGGTAAAACTTCCGCCGTTATTTTCAATAAAATATTTTTGTCGTTTTCTCAATCCGACAATAATTTTGTTGTGGGGTCCACCAATGATTGTGCCGTCGTACAAATATTTTCTGTTTAAAATGAATATTCCCCGACAAATCGAATATAATATGACAACTTGCATACTTTGCAAAATTTATAAATATTACCCACAACTATAACATTATCTCAAATTCACACCATAATATAAAAAAAATTATTTCGAGAAAATTAAATTTTTATACATAAAATCTGGGATTTTACAATAATGGCCATTAAGACCTCCCACCTCCTTAACCACCTCCTTACTATTCCTTCCTTAATGCCCAAGTATACTTGTTCCCTACATCAAATACTTGGCCACCACATAAAGGTCTTGGTCACCAAGTTCACCCATGGGTTGCCCCATGGATCCTAATTATCCAATGGATCATAACTTGGGCTTGGGTTAGTTTGTTTAATTTATCTTTGGGCTTTTCATTAACAACTACTTGAGGTAAACATTACTACATTTTGGGCTTGTCCCTTAAGGCTTATTGGACTTGCACTTCCTACAAAACCCCAATTCCATTCCATTAGAATTTAATACTTAACATTCTCAAATTAAGTCCGCATGTGAAATATTATGTTTTTCATACTTAGATTATTATTACATAATCCATCTCGCCTTGATATTATAACGTTACGTATTTCTCAAAAGTTCAAAAATAATTCCCGAGCGAAAATGATGAATAGTGTTTTTCGGAAAATTTCTCGGAAAGCTTTTATTTTCGTCTTGGAAATTCAAACACTTTAATTCCTCCACGTAGTTAAAATACTACGACATTCTGACGTTTTTAGGTTATAGAATGACATACATCTTACTAACACATAATAATAACAAATAATATTAATTTTATTCATTATTAGAAGTATTTACAAAAGGTTCGCTTTTCCAGGGCGTTACACTCTATCCCCCTTATAAGGATTATGTCACCAGAATCTCGCTACAAAACAATTTACACAAACAATTGAGGGTAATTCTTCTTCATCTTTTCTTCCAATTCCCACGTTGCTTCTTCGATATCGTGGTTCTTCCATAACACCTTTACAGACGGTATAACTTTGTTCCGAAGAACTTGCTCTTTTCGATCGTTGATTTGAATTGGCATCTCCTCGTAGGTTAAGTCCTTCTCGATATAAATCGGCTCATACTCTATTACGTGTTTGTAATCAGGCTTATAAGGACATAACATAGATACGTGAAACACGTTATGTATTCGTTCTAAGTCTGGAGGTAATGCTACCACGTAAGCTACCCCTCCCAACTTTTCTAATATTTCAAAAGGTCTTATAAACCTGGGACTTAACTTTCCCTTCTTTCCAAAGCGTATCTTTCCTTTCTAGGGAGATACCTTTAGAAATACAAACGAACCTACCTCGAACTCCCTATTTACTCGATGCAAATCTGTAAACTTCCTTTGTCTGTCTTTAGCTACTACCAATCGCATTTGTATTAGCTTTACTTTATCCATTGTTTGTTGCACCAACTCTAGTCCTAGCATTCGGCGTTCTCCCACTTCATCCCAATACAATGGTGTTCTGCATTTCCTTTTGTACAAGGCTTCGTAAGGCGGCATACCTATTATATGCAAACTCTACTAATGGTAGATGATCATCCCAACTACCCTTGAAATCCATGACACAAGATCTAAACATATCTTCTAACGTCTAAATTGTCCTCTCGCTATGTCCATCAGTTTGTGGATGATATGTCGTACTCAACTTCAACTGCGTCCCCAACTGTGACGACCCAGAAATTCGGATCGTCCAGAATTTAGGTTTAAAGAATTAGTTATTAATAAAAGGAATTTTTATTAATATTATTATGTGCTATGTGTTTATTAATCGTTCTATAACCTAGGATGATTATTAATCGGGAGGATCCTGGCTATGAGCTAGTTTGAACGAATAAGAATTTTCAAGACGAAAACGAAAGTTTTTCGGGAAAAAAATATTTTTAGGGAAAAATACGAAATAGGCACTATTCATCCGTTTCTGCTCGGAGATTTATTTTGAAATTCCGAGAAGTTATAGATTACGTTTAATTTTGAGACGTGATGGAATATTTAATAATATTTCAGTTATGGCAAAAACAAAGTTTTCGCCTGCGGACTCAAAACCTAGGGTTAGGAAAAGTGAGTTCCGAGAATTTTATGATCACGTATAATCATTAGGGTTATTATGCGTGAGAAATACGAGGATAATACTAGTTATTATATGAGTATAGTAAGAAGATTAGTACGACGTATAATACGAATATCGTACGAATTATATATGAAGAGAATACGAGAATGAGATGCGTAGAATATGATAAGTCTTAATGAACTTTGAGTTCATGGACTTTGTATAATCTAATTGGACTTGGATTACGTCAAGCCCAACGCTTTGTGAAATCAAGCCCATGATAGGCCCAATAAGAATTAGGGTTAAGGCCCAAACCAAGAAAAGAAACCGCGGATCGAACTGATGGGTAAAACCAATGGGGCAACCCATAGGCATGTGGGGCGGCTACTTGGCCACCAAGTAAGGGTGGTGGCCAAGTAAACTTGGTGGCTAAGTTGTGGGAGGAGGTGGGAATAGTAAGGAGGCGGGGGCGAAATGACTAAAATGTCCTTAGCTTTGAAAATATATAAATAGTAAGCTTATTTCATTTGTTTTGAGATTTTGAAAATCCCACACTAGAGAGAGAGAGAGAGCTCGGATGAAGAGGAGAAGGAAGTGAGTGAGCATGAATGCTCGGATCAAAAGTGATCGTGAAATAGAAAATTTTGCAAATCGCCGGCTTTGTCTAGCGAGAAAAAAAATAAGAAGAAGAGGTAATCTAAAACCTAGCTTCTAATAGATTTTTCTTTAAGTTTTCTATGTTAAAACATAACTTAATGAAGATAAGAAGTAGATAAGGTTAGAGATAATTTCATATGGTTGAAATCATGAGAAAAGAAGAAATAATAAATTAGAAGTTTAGTTTGTAAATTTCTTAAGGAAGTATAAGATTCGTAGCGAATTTGAACGATCCGAGTGGATTATATGAATAAGTAGGTTAAATAAGAAAGGAATGGTTTTCTATAACATCAAATTCCAATAAAAAGTGAAATCATAATCCAAAATATCGATTAAAATGAAGAACAAACGAAGAACACGAAGAACGCGCGAAGAACACGAAGAACATTGTTGATGGACAAATTTAAAACCATCGTAGGATAATTGTTGTTGATGGACAAGTTTAAAATCATCGTGTATAAGTTAGTTGCTTCTTGCTTGGTTAGGAACGGTAGAAACGTTCATGAAGAACGGATTAAAACTTAGCTATAACGAAGTTATGGTGAAATTTCGTAAAAGTCAAACGAGAATTAAAAAGTTAGTAAATGAACCCGAACATGTAGGGTTTCATAAGAAAGTAAGAGAACATAGAAAATATGAGTCGTGGACTCAAGAACGAACGAGTTTCAAGTTCGTATGACCGAATTACGGACGAATAAACGAAGAGCGTTAAAAATATAAAATGAACAAAGGGTGAAGATCAAGCCAATCGAATGGCACGTTAATGGATTCATAACAAAGTTCTATCTAAGGGGTATTGAAGTACGTAAGATAAGGAAGAGAATGGCTTTGGAACGACCTCGTTCCGAGTTATAACGAAGGAGTTATGAGATCAGGAAGTGGGCGTCTCAAAGAATTGATTTAACAATTAGAGAAAATTTCTAGGGTTAGGGCTTGGCGCCGCGGCGCCAGTCATGCCTTGTAGATTGGCGCGATAGCGCCAGACCGGGGGCCAGGTACTGCAAACTCGCGCCACGGTGAGAGAAATAAAGAAGGGAGTGGCGTCGCAGCGCCGGTGTTAAGAAAAAGCCAGAGATGAGCTTTTAACTGCTCAGCTCTTGGGGGAAATGTAAGGGAAGATAAAGAATATAAATCACGAGTTACGTAACTGATGTCCGGGGACCGTAGTCAGGATGAACGAACGTGAGGAATTGCTATGGTTGTGATTCCTTAGACGTTGAGTGACGAGAATGAATAACATTTCGATGTTATATCATGATAATGAGAGATAAGTGTGAAACGTATAGACGCTGTGAACGCAACGTTGTTGCGATGAACGATCGGTCTTAGCATACAACAATTGGTATGGCTTCGAAACTAAGAATGAGTGATGAACATGGGGTTCATGTAATGGATAATGAAAGTATTAAATAAGATAAGAATATAAATCATCCAAGATGATGAACGTTTTGAGTAAGACATCTCCATATGTCATAAAGCCGTAAACTGGTAAAGGAAGTTAGTCGTGTAAACTCATATTACAAGAACGAAAACCCTAAGAAGTAAAGTTAAGTAAACTAATGTGTAAGTTTAATATATGACTAATTGGTGTTTATGTTTTCTCCTTATGTGTTATATAGGAATTGAAATGAGCGATTAGGTAAATATCTGTATAGTCGGGCGTAAAGGCAAGTTTCCTAACTTCATTCATATTATATGAATGCTAGTTTCTTAAACTTCTCAGATGTTGTACTTGAGAAGTTCTGTCTATGTGCGAATGTGCGATATTTGAACAATGTGGTAAAACGTATGAGGCCTTGAGCCACAATTTGAACACTTCGGTGTTTCTATGATATGAATTGTTCTGTGATTGAGATGTTCAAGACAAGTATTTTCTGTTTATACATGAACCGTTATTGTTAAGTTTGTGCTAATAATTCTAGCCAGATAGGATGTGTATGAAAAGGTAGAAGAATGAAAGTATTTCAAAGTGAAAATGACTAATGTTTTAATATGATAAGAATCGAGACTATTCCTATTATTCAAGATGCTTTATAACCTTTGTTCGGTTATCAAAGTTCTAAAGAAATGTTTTAATTCTGAAGTTGTTTGTTCAACTGTTATGACTTGCTGGGCAATTGAATGCTTACACTTGCTTTAAATGAAAAAAAAATTCAGCGAAAAAGGTTAGAAGAATTTAAGGATCCCGTAAAGATCAACCTGACGGTATCCAGATGCAGTACCGTTCAGAAGGTGAATGAGCGAGAAGATCAAGTGAAGACTTGTAATGTAGAATGATAAAAACTGGACTATAGACTAGTTTAATGAACTATTATGTATCCTTGGTGGCGGATAAAAGTCACTCTTGTAAGATGAAATAAATAATGTAATTATCATTATTTGTAATAAAAGAGGTCATAAGGTTCCAGAACCTGGGATATGAGAGTGTATGTTGTTATATTTCAGTATATAATGATGTATGTTAGATGAATGATGTACTCGTGATGTACAGAATCCGGGTGTGAAGATAAACCGAATTTTGGGGCGTTACACCAACTGTTCCTGAAGATTTCTCCAAAAGTTCGACGTGAATCGTGGGTCACGATCTGACACAATCGAAACTGGTACTCCATGTCTGGAAATAATTTCCTTAACATAAAGTTTAGCTAATTGATCTAAGTTATACTTAACCCGAATTGGAAAAAGGAGAGCCGACTTCGTCAACCGGTCCACTATTACCCAAATCGCATTGTACCCCTTCTGAGTAGTCGGAAGTCCTACCACAAAGTCCATCGTGATATGCTCCCATTTCCACTCTGGAATCTCTAATGACTGTAACAAGCCACTTGGTCGTTGATGTTCGGCCTTAACTTTTTGACAAGTCAAGCACCTACTCACATACTCGGCTATTCTCTCTTCATGTTCGGCCACCAAAAACTCCATCGAAGGTCTTGATACATCTTAGTGCTACCAGGATGAATCGAGTTCCTTGAACTGTGAGCCTCTTGTAAAACCTTCTCCTTTAATTCCGTCTTATTTGGAACCCAAATTCTTCCTTCAAATCTTAATAATCCCTCATTATCAAGACTGTATTTTAAATCTTTTTCATTGGTTAACCGCTTCTTCATTTGGTCACACTCATCAGTTTTGAGTAGCATCTCATTGACTCTCTCTACGGTGGTAGATTGCATCTCTGTCGCAAACAGTCTCTGCCTCGTTTCATTTAGCATCTTCACCTCTATCTCCATCCTAGCCATCTCTATTATTAACTCAGTTTAAGTCGTTAACATAGACAACTTTTCCCGACCTTCCTACTTAAGGCATCGACAACTACATTGGCTTTTCCAGGGTGATACAGGATTTCACAGTCATAATCCTTTACCAACTCCAGCCATCTTCGCTGTCTCATATTCAACTCCTTCTATGTGAAGATATATTTTAGACTCTTGTGGTCTGTGTATATCTCACATTTTTTCCTGTAAAGATAATGTCACCATATCTTTAAGGCAAACACTACCGCAGCCAGTTCCAGATCATGAGTAGGGTAAACTTTCTCATAATCCTTCAACTGATGTGATGCATACGCAATGACCTTGCCATGTTGCATGAGCACGCAACCCAGTCCTTTATGCGAAGCATTGCTATATACTACGAAATTTCCTATGTCATCGAGTAATGACAAAACAGGCGCTTCACTCAATCTCTTCTTCAGTTCTTGAAAACTATCCTCACATTTCTCCGTCCACGTGAATTTCACCGTCTTTCTTGTCAAATTAGTCAACGGAGTAGCTATCTTTGAAAAATCCTGAATGAATCTCGGATAGTAACCCGCTAACCCTAGGAAACTCCGCACCTCGGTCGGTGTTTTTGATTGTTCCCAATTCATCACAGCTTCCACCTTCGCTGGATCTACTGAAATCCCCTCATGGTCAATAACATATCCTAAAAATTGTACTCTCTCTAACCAAAATTCACACTTAGTGAACTTCGCATATAACTTCTCCTTCCTCAGCGTCTCCAACACTATTCTTAGGTGTTCAGCATGATCTTCTGGCGTCTTAGAATAGACTAGAATATCATCGATAAACACCACGATGAACTTGTCCAAATATTGTTTGAACACTCTGTTCATCATATCCATAAATGCAGTTGGTGCATTAGTTAACCCAAATGACATCACCAAAAACTTGTAATGACCATAACGAGTCCTGAATGTCGTCTTTGGTACGTCTTCATTTCTAACCTTCAGCTGATGATACCCTGTCCTTAAATCTATTTTAGAAAAATATTTCACCCCTTTCAACTGATCAAAAAGATCATCGATCCTGGGCAGTGGGTACTTATTATTTATTGTTAACTTGTTCAACTCTCGGTAGTCAATACAAAGTGTTAATGATCCATCCTTCTTCTTGACAAACATTACCGGTGCTCCCCACGGTGAAACACTCGGTTGTATGTACTTCCTGTCCAACCGTTCTTGCAACTGTACCATCAACTCCTTCATCTCCATTGGTGCCATACGATACGGTGCCTAGAAACTGGTTCTGCTCCTAGCACAAAGTCTATTACGAATTCGGTCTCCCTATCCAGCGGAAGACCCGGCAATTCACTTAGAAATACATCCATTAATTCACTCACTATAGGTATTTGTTCCATGGTCTCCCCCACTCTCTGGGTATCAACAACATGGCATAAATAACCTGTACACCCCTTCCATAATAGTTTCCTAATTTGTGTTATGGTAAGACAACACGAACATCCCGGTGATTTATTACTTTAAACTACTATCTGAGGTTGTCTTAACGTTCTAATATTTACGCTTTTTTTTGATAATCTATAATTGCACCATGGTTAACCAACCAATCCATTCCGAGAATTACGTCGAATTCTCCTAACTTTATCAGTATCAAATCTACCGATAATTTACACCCCCGTATGTCTACACAACAACTCCTATGAATATCTTCAACATGAATTACCTCTTCATTTGATACCTTAATATTTAAAGGTATAGGCAACTTTTCGGGATGTAATCTTAATCGTCTAGCAAAATCACATGGGATAAGCAAACAGGTAGCACCCGAGTCAAACAGCACGTATGCATTTAGGTCGTTGATTGGAATAATACATGCGACTACGTCCCCTGAGGCCATTGCATCTTGGACCGTCATGTTAAAGGTACGGGCCATCGGCCTACCTGGCTGCGCTGGACCTTCAATAGCTAACTTACCTCTATTAGCGCCCATGTTCCCGTCTGTCCCCTTCTTCGGGCAGTTCTTTGCCATGTGGTCAGTTGACCTACACACAAACCATCCGTGGTTCTTCTTCGGACTTGGGCAGTTAGGCGCAATATGCCCCTCCTATCCACAATTTTAACACACGGCATTACCCTTGAGACAGACTCCTAAGTGAGTCTTCCAACAAGTCTTGCAGGCCTCCATCCTCCTCTTCGGGTCTCCTTATTTCACTCCGGTATTCCCAGAGCTAACCACCTTCCGCTTATACACTTCACCACTCCCGTTGGCACCTTCAATCTACACTACCCCATCAACTTTCCCCTTATTCTTCTTATCTTTGTGCTACTGGCTCAACGCCTCGCTACCACCTTCGGCGATTATCGCCTTCTCTAAAATAGTTCCAAAGGAAGTACTTTGGAAGACGGATATGCGGTTATAGAGCCAAGGTTTCAAGCCATGCTCGAACCGTCGTGCGCTCCAAACCTCGATGTCCACTTGGTGTGGAGCGAACCTCGCCAGTTCATTAGTCTATATTTCAACTCATTAAGAGAGGTTGAACAAATCATTAGTAAAAAGTTTGGCAAAATTCACACGATTGGACGATAATCGTCGAATTCGTGAAATTCTCGGAATGGAAGTCGTATTTTGTATCTGAACTCGAAAACGTTGGTTTTCGATAGAGACAAGTCACATTTGGCATTATAGAGTTGCGAACCCAAAAATGGTCGGATTCTGAGTTTAAAACGAAGAAACGAGCGTTAAACGTTCACGAACGTTTACCGTTTTTGTTAAAAATGGACTAATAGGTGAATTTTTAGCAAACGATGTTGAATAGATAAAATTTTTGCATGAACACGTAGAGTAGGTGATTTGTGAGCGTAGGCTCTTGAACGAGCCAATTCAGACTTATAACGAAGAAGTTACGAGTCCGGGAATCTCACAATTCAAAAAAATCATCAAAAATTTTCGTAGCGCGAGTCATGACGCGACTCCAAGCGAAATGGTTGGCTGCCATGAAGACCAAAATGTGCTTCAGCCCCTAAAAACTCACGCCGCAGTGCGACCCGTATCAAAGGGACTCGCGCCGCAGCGCCGAGTCAATTTTTAGGCAATATCAGGTGACGTCGCAGCGCAGCACAGAGTGTAATAGTCGGCGCCGCAGTGCCAGCCTTAGGGTCTAAATCATGAATAATTCTTACATGTTAAGCATGGATAGTATACGATTACCAATTAATTAAAGGTCATAATGTAACATTGTTAAGACATAATTAAGCCTTAAGTATGAACACCTAGGATTAAGATAAGTCAATATGAAAGTAAGAACGAAGTAACGGGAAGCCGGAACCAATAATAACAAATCTAATACGTAATTAGATTGAGAAATAGGGTAAGATTCTTTAGGAACCATGTATGTTTATTCATGACCTAATGTGCTATGTGATGTTATCATTTACTGTAGAGACCTTAAAGACTTAAAGTGCACGTGTTATAAACTGTAGCAGATGCTAAACGCAAGTACTATAACCCTTGTTCCAGTTCGATCTGGACAAGTCTTTGTCATTCATGTATTCTTTGCATAAGTTAATATCTGATGAAGTCAAAGCCAATTCCTTCGGCTATACTTACGATATGTTGGATTCTTTTGATCTTTCAAGTATGTGCAATGATTTTCCAAACTAATATTGTTGTGGTTTTCAAAAAGGAGACTAAGTATGCTAAATTGTTTTGTCGCCAAACGGCAGGCACGTGAGGTTGCCACAACTTAAACGTATACACGTTTAATGAATGTAGTGTTGATCAACATAGAGTACTATAGGCTAATCACCTAGACGTGCTCGTATGCTATATCGAACTTACGGACTCAATGCCGGGACGTCCTTTTCAAAGTACTTATGAAATGCTAATATTCTTGAACTGGAATTAATGTTTTACTGATTATTGTTGTTGTAAAACGTTTTGAATGAAAAGAAGTGCTATTTTGAATTATCAGTAGTACTTCATAACTATTGTTCAGTTATTGAAGATATACGATTCCTATGTTTCAAGCATGCTATTTTACTAGAATTGTTGTACTTGCTGAGCTAGTTAGGTTCATTCTTTCTTGAACCATATGAATGCAGCTAAGACCGAATGGACCGATGGATCTGGCAAGGATAAAGGGAAGGCGAAGGTGAACCCGTAGATTACTTATGTAATAGTATAGTTTTGTAAGAATAATATTTGATATTATTACAAAGATAAATATATTGGTTGTAAAGAACCTGGGGAATGTTAATATTCTTTTTAATATATATAAGACATATTCATTCTTTTGAGGTATTTCAATTGAATGTTTGTGTGAACTGTAGCACCGTGTAGCACCATCTGTAGGGTTGGAAGATACCCAGATTTGGGGGTATCACAGAAGCAACCTCCTTCCCCAGGGTTACAAAAGAAGTTATCATTGCTTTCATCAAAAATAATGTCATTTATTGATATGGACAACCAGAGGTAATTGTATCAGACAATGCTAAGAACCACAACAACAAAATGATGGAGGAGTTATGCAATAAATTCCACATCAAACATCTCAACTCTGTCATCTATCATCCAAAGATGAATGGTGTTGTTGAAGCGGCTAACAAAAATATCAAGAAGATCATGCAAAAGATGCCCGCCAATCACAAAGGATGGCCTGACTTATTGCCTCTGACTCTGTTAGCCTACAAAACATCAATGCGCACTTCCACTGGGGCAACCCCCTACTCATTCACCTATGGGATGGAAGCAGTGCTCCCCATCGAGGTGGAAATGGAATCCCTCAGAGTGTTGATAGACACTCATCTGGATGAAGACCAATGGTTACAAGATAGGTTTCACCAATTATCTCTAATAGACGAAAGGCGAACCGCTATTATCTTCCATAATCAATTATATCAACAAAGGATCGCCAAATCCTGCAACAAAAAAGTCCGGCTACGGCAGTTTAAACAAGATTTGGTTTTGAAAAAGATCATTGACAACCAAGATCAGTCCAAAGGAAATTTCACCCCAAATTGGGAATGCCCATTTGTTGTCAAGGAGATATTGATAGGAGGCGCTCTCAGATTATAGGAGATGGATGGCGATGAATTTCAGCAACTCATTAACTCGGACACTGTGAAACGGTACTATGTCTGAAGTTACCATCAAGCAAACATCCTGGTTATGGATCACCAGATCCCCAGTCAGTTCAGGTTTTCTAAACCTCACTACATACAACTTTCTGCCCACCCATTTTCCCCATCAGGGACAATCATACTTTTCAACCAGTAGCCTAGTTTTCGGATCACCAGATCCTTCACTCTTCGCAGGTTTTCAAAACCTTTCACACCTTTAGTTTGTCCCACTCGGGATAAACATTTCACACCTTCAGGTTATCCCACAAGGGATTAAACCCTTCTCACCTTCAGTTTATCCCACCAGGGATTAAACTTTTCACACCTTCAGTTTATCATGTACATGGGATTAAACTTTACGGCTACAATCTGCCCTGTACATGGGCCAAACTACACCGACCTGATCTCCCCAATACAAAAGAGTACGTAGGCAGCCATTTTATATGGTCCGGTCGCACTATAAAAAAACAAAAACATATTTATACCCTTCTCTACAAACAAAAACAAACACATCTCTACACCCCTTTGCCACATATAGGGTTGAACCTTTACACCAGGTTCGAACTACGCAGACCTGATCTCCTCTTTAATAGGAGTACGTAGGCAGTCATTCATGGTTCGGTCTTACCCCCTACCTAAACACAAAAACTTGTCAATGGTATTGGGATCATCCTTCAATCCATTACACTTCATTGGGTTCAGACCAAAGGGATGGAACTACTTGACCTCCCCACATAAATGGTAGAATTGGAGACCATCTAAGCTGCGGTTGAGTCCTCAAAGAAAAACACCAATCCATAAGAGATGGAAGTAACTGGGCTCCCCCATACAAAGGAGTATCGGCGACCATCTGTGGTGCGGTCAACCTCAGAGAGGAAAGCCACACTCCTCTCCACATCTCCATACACCAATCCCAAGACACCAAAGATGGTAGGGAATACACACAGATCAACAATCCATTCTGAAAGATCCTGAGACATCTCAATATCCGTCCATCAAGGAGGATGTTCAAAATACATCAAGATCCCAAGCCCTAGAGAAACAGGCAAATATCAAGCAAGCTACAAGGCACAACTAAAAGGGAAGTGATCAAAATATGTTTCCCTGCCATATATAATGTTGTTTGATATATACAATGTGTACTGTACATGACAAAATGGCTAAGCTAGTCTGTGCAGGAAAATACAAGCCCATCTACAAGTCAGTATGTATGCGGGCTATCAAGTCCAACATGGCATCCAAGGAGGTAACGTTGTGATCTCCTGCCCAAGGGTCTCTACACGAGTCAATAGATCTATAGGCAACTGCATGGTGGCACTATGCTCATCAATATGCGTGTTCATTCTGCAATGATGCCCGTAGTAAGGGACCTCACTACGATCTTATCTCTATGTGAATGATATCTCGAACATATATAAGCGTTATCCCGCTCGGAATCAATCGTGCATCTCTAGATGATCTGGCCTCATCCCGCTCAGCAACAGCGGCATCTCTATGAGCTAATGCCTCATCTCTCTCTAACAGAGCGGTATCTCTTCTATCAAGAGTTGTCAACATCAAGGTCCTAGCCTGATCTCTCTCGAAGGTCATCAGATGAAGACTCTGCTCGAAATACTCTGTTGAATGTTGGATCACAGTGGCAGTCATGCTGGGAGAATCTACAAGAGCTATTGGCAACCCGACAAATAGCTCCTCCTCGGTGTGAGAATCAATGTCCTTCATGGGCTCTCCACCATCTGAATCAATCCCCGGCACTGTGGATACTATCGTAGCAGATACAGTCTCTGTCTCCATCCATGCAGAATACTCTGTCGAATAGCCCGGATGGCTAATAGAAAACTCAACACTCTCACGCAGATCCCAATAGGTATACACCCTAGATCTGTCCTCTGCTGACAAATGGCGAGAGGATAAGCGCTGACCTAATGCCCCCTCAAAAGGATGGACATCTTGATACTGGTCAAACTGTGACATCACAACCAGTGGGTGATATGTGGTCATGCCCCTCAAACCAGCCAGAGGGAGATAATCCATGACAGGTGCATGAGTAATGAAGTTGTAGGGTGAGCTGAGCCCTGTACACGGCAAAATGTCAAATGGATCCTAGATCCCTGCCAAAAACATCGACCAAGATGTAGCGTCTGTACACTCCGCTGGCTGAAAGGAGTAAGACATAGCTATCTCATGGGAAAAACAGTACATATGTCGTCGGAACGTGCCAATTGATCTCAGGTATGACATGAACCACACATACAACAAGATCGAGCTGCCTATGAACACCCCTGCAGGATAGGTGTGGCAATACGTGGCTGACCTCAGTGTCTCTGCCACAATCATTGGCACAATGGTATGACCCTCCCTGAGAGCTCTCACCACCATGACAACACCAATGTCAAGCGCATCCATGTACAGTGGAATGTACAAATACGCCACTATGCACATCATGAGTATGTCTACTCTGGCAACACGCCACTGATCCTCCGACGTGGTGAAATCCCCAGAGTGCGGTGCATAGCTGTCCACTGAGCCAAATCTGTCTATCGGAAAATGCTAGGACAATACATGGCCAGATGTAATCTTATCATGTGCTACTCTATCCCTCAACCCGGTGAGGGTCATGAACTACTGGTGCATATCTCCGACAGCCATCCAAGCGCAAGGCCTGTCTAATGACAAAGTCGTCAACCGCTCATACTTCTCCAAGGTAGGAGTCAACTCATGGGTCTCAAACTGGAAAACCTGCCTCTCCGGTACCCAATGCTCTAACATGCCATCTACAAAGCCCAATGGAACCTGGAACGTTAGGAGGGTCATGGAATGCTGCAATAGCTGATCTACAATCACCCTGTCTGAAGGGGATACACTATCATACCAAGATCTCAAGCGTGAGGCCACCAATACTGGTGGGGTGTGATCAATACGGCTGACTGTCGATGAAGACATTTGTGTGGGTCGTATCATAAGACCATCTAGGGTTCAATACTGAACATCTCTGGACATACATATGCATGACATAATACATGCATGACAAATAATAGATGGCAATATGATGTAGGGAATAAAAAATAGTACATACATTCCTAAGTACATCATCATCTAAATACATCATCTATGTACAGCTGAAAAATACAGGAAAATGGGGTACAGACGCCCTACAACTAACAGAGGCCTATCAAAAGATATAACGAGAATGGGGCACAGCCACCCAGTATCTAACAGAGGCCTATCAAAAGATATAGCAAGAAAATACATCAGAAGAAGATAATAGTGTCTATGTCTACATCATCAATCATGTGCACCTGATGTAACTCCTCTTGAGTCATTGGATCCCCGCCAAGAGGGATGTCAGGCCTATACAAGGGAGGATCTGCACCGGCAAAGCCATATGGGTCATCTGAAGGGCCAGTCCCCGAGCTGGAAGGATTAAAAGTATCCGCCTCTGAAGGATCTCTACCCAAATGCCAGATGAAAAAATGTGCCCGGTTCAACTGTCGGGTCAAACTATCAATTTTTGTCAAATGAGTCAGATCTCATAGGCCATCCAATCCGTCATCATCACAGATCAAGGAACCATATCCCCCATAAACTGAGTGGCGCGTCCAGGCTCCGGATGGTGCGAGGGACCACCATGGTATAATGCCTCCCCGAGTAAATCTAACCCTCTAAAAAGTAAAGTCATTAACACCCATCAACGGGATATCAGTAACAGGCAACTGTGACACAGGCCAATAACGCCTGGCAGGAGGCAAGATCGGTACATGAATCTCTCATGTGGTGCTCCTAATAGCACGCTCTCCTAAATAGAGCTCCCATCCTCCATCTGTGAATAGAGGAATCTGGCGGGTGGACATCACATACTTGACACCAGTCGGGTATCCATCCTCAAAGCCGATAGTCAAATGTTCCCCAGAGTAGGGAACCCAAGTGATGGCATCAACTATTAATAACTCCAACTGTAAGCGACAATGGGTGAAACCCTCAACTACAGGAACCTCCGTCAAAATGGAGTGATGTCATCGTCATCATCGTGGATAGGTATCTAAACCTAACACACTAATAGGATGCAAACATGGAAGCCTATCATAGGCCAAAAACTACCAACACAATGGCAAACATCTGCTGTCAGTCAACACTCTTAACCTGTACATGGGAAACCAAAAGAGAAATACTCACCAGCAGAAACAGGTAAAATCCGAGCCAAGCCTCTGTCAAGCCTGCGAACGCATGCGTATTCCCTTGAGGAAATAGGCAAAGGTGTAGGAGCCCCAATCATACTCTCTAATACGGTCCACCTCCCGAGTGGCGCTGATCAAAGCGAATGACACCGTGGAAGAGTTGTCCGCTATGAAACAACCCCTAATAATAATCAGGAATAATCGCCGAAGAATGTGATCCCTGACTCTCACATCAGCAGGCATGGGCTCACTCAATAGCCCACTCATAGCATCTATGCTCAAAGGACCCGTACGGACGGTCCTGCCCTTGAGCGCCTCAGTCAGAACTCCTAATAAGGATCTGACGGCAGTAGGGGTAATGTTCGTCATACAAGGCACTGGCGCCCCTCTAAACTCCATACCTGTGATAAACCGCCAATCCATCGGCATCATCATCACCTCATAATCCAACAAATAGAGAGACTGAGTCTGGTGAAACCAGCGCTCAGACAACGCCCTGAGGAAACCCCAGGGACAACGGCGGGGAAGAATGGAAAAGAATGACCCAAAGCCCCAATCATGCACAATCTGTCGGTAATCTGGATGTAGAGCCTGATATACAGAGTGTATGCTAAACCAGTTCCCTTGAGGCTATGTAAAGCCGAGAACCTACATCACAAATGCATATCAACATCAGAATACTTGTTCCTCATCAATAGGAAAAAGGAATATCAAACCCAGCTTTTACCTCATTTCCCTGCAAGTAAACTGAAGGGTGGCGACTCAAATCACCCAGAAGATCTGGAATTGTCACATTAATGCTTGGAAGATCCCTATAGGGAGCAGGAGAAGCAGGAGCTGGAGCCACAACCGGTACATCCTCCTCCTCATCTTCAACGTCCGGTACATCAACTAGGACTGAACGAATCACCGCCTCCATCAACCGACTAAACGGGGTTGAGGCACTTCAGAAGCCCTCCTCCGCACACCTGAAGTGGTCCTGTGGGAACTACTCGACTGATCCAGATCCATAATAACTGGACACAAGTCTCCAAATCACCTCAAAAAGGGTGTGGTAAATTCTAACCTGGAGCTTTTTAAATGCATTTTATGACTACATGCATGCATGCATTACTTTAACATATGCCTACAGTAGAGTTAAAAATGTATGACTACCCAATGCTTAGACTTATGGAAAATTTTTGCCAGAGTCTCCTTTGTAACAAGGACAATCCACATGCACATAGGCATGACTAGTTGGCCATTCAGTAGCACACCTACCCACAGTCATAAATATCCTATATGCATACAAATGTTAAAGTCATAATCCATGATGGTAGATTAGTTACTAGGATTACTTTATTTTACTACCTTTGCTCATTTGTCCTCAAATAGGATAAGTAATAGCAGAAAAATGTACCAATTTGACTGTTTCAAAAGTTAATTTTTTCACATCATTATGTTCAGCATGGTTTAATACTAACATTTACTATGTTGAATATTTTTTATCAAGTCATATAGGCATGCAAATTCACTACTATGTGCTTAGACGCATTTCATAAGATAATTCATTTTCCAACGGATAAAAACTAGAAAAGAAGACATTCATACGTTACCAGGATAGTGTGAAACACTTGTACGGTGACGGAATTCACAGAAAGCGGCCCGAACTCAGCAGATCTGAAGAAGAACTCTCGGATTCTCTGTGTGGCGCAACGTAAAAGTGACTTGTGAAAGGCCAGCAGCCTATAAGTACACCCACGCTTGGTCGCAGGCGTACCTGCGGCTAACCTATATGGGTCCCACCCCTCCAGCTCGGTCCACTCTAAGTTACAAAGGAGGTCTCACAAGTTCAAACAGTCAAATCAGGAAAAAAGACGCTACGCGATTGAGCGGAACTGCCTGAATACTGGTTTTCAAGACCAAACTACGAGTTTACATGTCACTCATTGGTATTCACCCAAACACAGGGTACACAACATCAATGATCACAGCTATTGCAATACTACACTTGACAATACCTCACAAAGGTCCGATGCCGTCAATTTGGGTCCATAACTCAAAAAACTCTCCCTAGCGGGAACCTCATACATCATCAACTGTTGATGCACATTTCAACGAAGGTCAAGTAACCTTGACATCACCTCAGCCGTTGGCAAGTAAATCCAACAAAGCATCGGAGGCCATCCAATGACATTAGTCGTTGATGCACATTTCAACGAAGGTCAAGCAACCTTGACGTTCTTCCACCCTTTGGCAAGTAAACCTAACAAAGCATCAGAAGTCATCTAATGATTACAGTCGTTGGAAATTAAACCCAGCGAAGCATCAGAAACGGTCCAATATTGGTATCCGTTGAAGCACATTTCAACAAGGGGTCAGGCAACCCTGACAACATAGACTGTTGGCATAATCGTCCTCCGGAGATAACCCTGGAAGTCAAAGCAGTGTCATCCCGGAGATAACCCCGGGAGTTTCAGTTTCAACCTCGGAGACAACCCCAAGGAATGCAATTCCAGTCCCGGAGACAACCCCGGGATACTCAGTTAATTCCATCTCG